>CAJGYO010000013.1:842633-1094747 GCA_904845875.1 Miscanthus lutarioriparius | reverse complement strand
CTCAACCAGTCCAGGTCATGTCTTTGGTAATGCGTGAGCGTGATCGCCATATTAATCTTGCAGGCAAGAATCAGAGCAGCTCCTACAAAACTGAACTCTGTTTGTGTTCATTGCATTTGGACGAGATGAAACATCAATCAGTCTGGTTCGGGCTGTTAGTTTCAGCCAGGGCTTATCATTACAGACAAACCAGCTTTTTCTTTTTTACAACAAACCAAAGACCAACCGAACTTATCGTACTTCGACGAACCAACCAAATGAACGGGCTGAATATATGGGACCCTGGGCAGCTCGATGAAGAACTCAACTGGGCCTTTGCTAAGCATTGGGATCGGAAGCCCACTGGCATTCGTACCCGCTGAGGTGCGAGTGGGCTCTGCAACTGGAGCCGAACAAGTTCTGTACTGCTTCAGCACTGCTTCGATCTTATTTTTCAAATAAGCAAGCGATATTTTTCTTTTTCATGGAGTTTAACATAAACATCAACATAAGTCAAATTTTAGCAAAACCAGACAAGCGCTCACCTACTGCTGCCATCACCGCGATGGTGTCCACTGATATGGGGGTCATTATTGAGAGTTTTATTCGAGTTGAACTAAAAAAGAGAGTTTTATTGAGTTCCATCTGTATATTTATATGTTGTCACAAAAGTATTTTTATGGCATGACAATATTTTTCAAAGAAAAGGTAAAAGTATATTTTATAAAGACGAAACTCTTTGGCCAATTTTCCTACTTAAGATAAATCATGAAATTAAAATTCTATAAACAATACTAGGATTAACATTGGCGTGGGCTACGCGATGCGGTCAGATGCGTGTAGCTCAAGCTTATCGTCATGGGCGCCCTACCCCACGATGCGCGATTTCAGCAGGTACCGCCAATCCTTCCTCGACCCTCCTCTCTCTGGCGGCACTCGAGAGCTAGGATGAGCGTGCTAAGAACGAGCACGACCGACTGGCCGCCCCGGGTCATCGAACAATATAAAAACCTTACACACATGAAAAAAAATTTGGAATGCAAATATACGCCTAAATACAGATCAAATATTTGGAACATGCACTTGCAACATGGTGCTAAACATATGGAAATCTAAATAAAACACTTGCAACATGAAACCACTTGTTACAACATAAGATGTAAACAATTGAAACATTTGGAACATACTTTATTTGCAACATTTGTGTGAAATATATGCAACATAATGCAACCAAAACGATTGCAACATACGTCTCCCGAAATGTGATAAAATATTTTGAACAAACGCTGGTAACATGCCTCCGAAAGACTTGCAACATATGCAACATCCCCGATATACTTTTGCAACATCAAGATAAAATAATTGCAAATATACATCTGAAACATCCAAACACTTAAAACATACATATGCAACATAAGGTGAGGAAAGGCGGGTCGGTCGATTCGCACGCATGGGGTGGGAGCCCTTGGCTCGCTGTGAAGACCTAAACCACGCAGCACGGCGCCCATGTGGCCATGGCAGGTCGTGGCGCACAGATGTGACAAATGATGGGGGATGTATGACAGATGAGAGAGTGAGCGGCGCAGGTGATCGGACGAGGCACGACGCCGCAAGCGATGGGGTACGGGCGGAAGGAAGTGGAAGTGCACGAGCAGAACCGAATTAACTCGTGGTGGAGAAGGGGCGGGCAAGGCGGATGTGCATCCACGTGCTCACGCAGAACACAGTGTGAATCACCGGATAAGCGCCTTTCGGTATTTTTTTTTCTTGAGAAGAGAGAGCAAATGAGTAGACGAGATGAGCCACCCGGACACGATGGACGCCCGTGCCCAACCATTGTCGTTTTGAAAATAGCACTATAAAACTCTACGCTGGACTCTGCGACCATGCCACAGTGACTTCAAAACGTCACGGATCCTGAGTGCCTCCTCGTACAAGAAACCTAACTATTCCTCATGACACACAGGCTATTGGTGAAGGTCCTCTCCCCATCCAGCTCATCCAACGAGACACATCAACTAAAAATGCTGCCTTTGGCCAATCACACGCACATTTAGAGATTGAAATAAGCTTCACTAGGGGCTAAGCTCGGTAAGAGCTCAAGTCCAACAAACTTCAGAGGACTCACACACCTCCTCATCCATCAATGTCAACAGTGGATTCATTCTTTCCTAATGCCCACGTGTAGTGTGGTACGTGACAAGCCATCACCAACGGGATTAGTACAACGAGTAGGGGAAAAAAATCAAAAGCCTGCACGTTCTGGTTTTTTAGTGACAGCAAATGTTGGTACGTATCAAGGAGCAGGTACTGCCTACCAAGGTCAGCTTATTTTTTGAAACAAACCAAGGTCAGCTTATGTCTAGAAGTTCTAAGTGCCACTTTAGTAAAACTCGACTTTCTAATATTTAAGCTTCGCTTTTGATTTTCTGATAGAGTAATTTGATGATAGTATAGTGGAGAGCAGGTGAGAAATAATTCTAGAGTGTTTTTTTTGTCGTGACTAAGTACGTAGTGCTAGAGAGTGGATTGTTTTAAGGGCATCCCCAATGGGTCCCTTCAAATCGCCATCGAGAAGAGAAGGAAGAAAGTCAAAAATAGAAGAAAACTCTTTGTACGCATGATTGATTTAGTGTCACTCACCGTAAATTTTTTAAATTTCCGTATGAGCCTACCATTTAAGCAGGTGCTAGCGAGTTCGCTTTCGGTTGTTCTCTCTGTCCGCATGGAATTAAATACATTATATGCTGGCGATTTTGATAGTTGTTGGGGACGCCTAAGCTCCCAGCAGCTCATAATGCAAATGGAAAAGTAATTTTATTGATCCTCAACAGAATCCGATTGCATTTAATCGCTTGGTAGAGCTCCACGAAATCCGATCGAAAAAGTTAGGGCCAGATCTCTAATAAACAAACCCCTAACTCTAGATTAGTTGGTTTGTGAGGCATCAACAACTCAACAGGACATCGAGTGTGTTCTGCCGAGTCCCACTCTTTTAGAAGCTTAATATTATATATCTAACTTTGATAAGGTTTTAAAAGATATATTAACATCTACAACTTCGAACAAATACGAGTTTTAGAAAATATATTTTAAAGAATAATTTAGTGAAACTAACTTAAGATAGAGGTGACCATAAGAAAGACAATATATGAATGCGGAACATAGAGATGGCCACAAGGCGTGAACACAATATTTTCTCAGTTCCCCATATATTCTATTACATAGAGGTGACCATAAGGCACACAATATAAACAATCTAACTTTCTATTTGCTCTGTAGTATAAACAAAACACCAATACTTTGCATATATTTATAATGGCATGGATTACGCTGCATAAGGCGTGTAAAGTACGCATAAAAACGATCAAACCATATGTAGATGGGGAATTCGCATGTTCTAGGTGTAAAGTCTAATTACTGTACTAGTATAAAATATTTTCATATATAATGTTTGAAAAAATGTAGGCCGAGAAGATTTTTATGGTATAAAAGCAACAAATGCTGAATTTTGTGGCGTAATTCTTTGAACTAGACATGACATACATCACCTACACTACACGACTGGGCTTGGGCCTAGAGGGTAGAGAGGCCCATAAGTTTATGACCGGATTTATGATAGATGGTCATACTATCAAGAGGGGCAAACTTGTTTGCATATTGGTCATCTTGTGCCACTCGAAATATCTAACTTTGCATCATCGCTAGGACCGAGTGGCATGACAAGTTGAGTGGCTAATCCTTTGGAAAATGGTTGTGAAAAAGCTAACACACATACATATTGTTGGGTTGGTAAACCTGGGTCCCTCGATCGACTTTCCACGCCAAGGCTCGGTCCAAGCAGACAGCACACAGCTCATGGGCCGGCCCAAGTGTCTAGAACAACAGGCCAAAAGGGTGGTCCAGTCACCGACCGAAAGGTCTGGCCAAAGAGGAACAACCTTGGCCAAATGCGACTACTTTGGCCCACCTCTCCGACCGGAGCACTCGCTTGGACTCAAGCCATCTCGAACGGGCCTCTCCGATCGGAAGGCCCGCCCAAAGCGCCATTTTCAAACCGACCCACGTCTCCGATCGGGTCAGTAGAAACCCCGCTCACCACTCTTCTTCGACCGCACAACTAGGGGCCGACTGGAGCCGTCAAACCGAGGACGCCTTCCGAAGGAACCGGGGAGAACGGAGAAAGCAAGCAGTATGCATAAGTCAAACCACGATACAGGATCATACCCAGACACCGCAGAAACAATTACTCTACAAACCATTCTCGACACAAACAGATTGTAGGCGCCGACATTTCCTCTACTGATTGTAGGCGCCAACAACTCCCATACTGGTAAGACCCCCACATGCCTCTTGGGCATCGATAGTGTTGTGGGCGCCGAGATTCACCGTACCAGGTGAACGTGGTGAAACTCCTCACATGCATCTAGGCATCAACAATATTTGCAGGTACCATCATCTCGCCATTTCAAGAAGGCAACGCAACCTCCCATGTGCATCCGACATTCTACAAAGGACATCCAACAAAGGTTGTAGGTGTCTACCATTATCTTGTACCCGCCGGCATGGACAACAGAGCCCAGTAGCATATGTACCCTCACCCTCTCACTTGTAAAGCCATCCCTTTTATTTATAAAAGGGGATGCGCTCCCTCCAACAAAGGAGAGCCTTTTCTAGATTAATTAGATTGACCAAGTTCGCTAGCTCACAACCATAGAACCACCGGGTTCGGACTTCAAGCACACGCTTGAACACTTAGCTCATAGCATAGCTCCTATCGCTCTCTCGCCCTTCCCGACTGTGAGCCGATCGGACCTCTTGTGCACCATATCTTTCTCCTTCTCGCTTCAGAATCCCTACTCGCAAACTTCGAGCACCGGGCTCGTGAATAAAGTCACTAACCGACCCAAACTAGACGTAGGGCATGTTGTCACAACCAAGATAAACCCCTGTGTCATTGAGTGCTAGGCCACCTCCGATCACAACGCATACACAAAACTACAAATATTCACTAGTTGGTCACTTTCGCAGACGGTTTGGCGCCGTCCATGGGGAAGACGATGTACGCTCAACACTTTTTTGTCATCGGATGGCCCACTTTTTCGCCACCCTCGCCAAGTGCAAGCGGCTCAAGCGATACGATTCGCCTCGCTCACTGGAGTTTCCGCACTCTCACTTATTGGGATGCGGGTTCCACCTGCTTCGAGCCATCCTGTGCCTTCCTCTTCGAAGCTCGACTTCGCCGCCAACTAGCTCGGCGTACTACACCTCCACGAAGAGGCTCACGTCCCCAACCTCGTCGGAGGGGCGCCCATCAACTCCGGGACGCACCACTTGATGATGCGCATCATCCGCGCTTCTTTCCGAAAGCAAACTCTCTGCTCAAACCCATTGTGAGTAATGTACATGCCGTTATTTAGTTACTATTCTCTATCTTCCGCCGACATTACCCAGTGGAACCCCAAGTTGCCCGACGTGAACGCCGCCATGACGACCGGTTCCCCTACTGGCCTCGTGTCTTCCACGGACGCGATACGCCCGGGGCTCCGGCGATGCCAAATACCGCCCCCTCTCGTGATCCGAATTCGTGGGAATGGCGAGCTATGCTCCCACCGTATCCTCGACCTCATGGATGACGATGACGAGAGTGATGGCTCCAGCATCGGCGACATGGCACCTAGCCACCATCCGTCCCGAGAGTGCGCCATGGCGGACGCTCTGGGACACCCATCGACGGAAGCGGGGTCCTCACGGACCCACACCTCACTGGACTCTCGTGTGAGACCCCGAGCTCACATGGGGGCACGGGAGGAACCACGACAATAGTGGCTACATTAGCCACCGGCCGCGCCAACATGCTCGCCGCACCACGTTGCGCCTCGTGGCGCCTTAGACCGCGAGTGGCGCTTAGGGTCTCGCCCATCGGGTCTAGCACAATGCCATGGACAGGGGAACGATCCCTGCAGTTCGCTTCGCCAATCGTAACATCGCCGCCGCAGCGGCAATGCTTCGCGGCTCTCTGTCCGAACGAGCGAAATTCCCTTATGAACAAAGCGATCCACCGTGAACCTTCGGGCACTAGTGGAGACCGCCACCGCTCAACAAGCGTAGTGTTCCAGTATCACGGCGCCGGCTCATGGCCTCGCTCCCCGTTAGGGGAACGGGGACACAACAGATGGGTCGCTCCACCCGATCGCCGCTACAATCGCCGAGCGTGGCACAGGAGACCGCATTGGCACCTCGTCTTGACTTGACGACCACTCGCAAGATCGATCATCTACACACGCCTCGGACCAAATCGAGACACACGTAAGCGGACGAGTCCCAGCCTACGATGGCCTGGGACCGCGGACTTTTGTCCAAAACCTCCAAGAAACACCACTCCCTTGGCCTCCAACGGAGGCCGATGTAAGGGCAAGGCCAAGCGCCAGATCAGATGAGGGCCCCTCCATGCAGAGGGGAAAACAGAAGAATCACCACCGATCGGCCAACTCCGCGTTGGTCGCCATAGGTGATCATACGGGCACACAAGCCCCAGTGGGGACCCTCTGGGCCACTTTCATGAGCTCATGGAGAGCCCATGCACCAACCACGACTACCCCAGAAAACACCTCTATAAGGACTGCTCCTCCTCAAGCACCTTCACAAGAGGCTCAAGCGTGCCAAAGGAAGAAAAAGGCAAAGAAGCAAAGAATCGAGAAAGAGGGCATAGCGGGCAAGGATCCGGACGATCAAAGCACGAAGTGATCCGACCGGACACCTACCGATCAAGGATGACAACGATGCCCTTCTCTCCGAATGCTTGGAACAACTATGTCGTTTTTTCCCTAAAGTTTCAGCTTTTACCATTGTTCACTCAACTCATGCTCCTATAAAAGCACCCCGACCCAAACACTTTTTTTTACCTAGGGCGCTCAGGGGGCTCCACTAGGGTACACTACTACCTCTCTATTTTGTTTACTATCATATGGTGAAATTCCTTCCTACCCAACTAAAGGATAGCTTGTTCCTCCAATTTGCCTTACGTAGCTTTGCTTTAAAACATTCTCGACCAATCGACGCTTTTTTCCCTACTATTACTAACAAATGAGCCCTCATGCTTATTACGCCTGGCTCCCAAGGTCGCAGCCCTCACGGACACAAGCCCAGCATGCGAGAAAGAAAGAATAAAAACAAAATTATGCTAAGGAAAAACTAAGGAACAAAAGGGGAACATGCTTCCCCGAACGGAGTGACTCCATTATAGAAAACAAAAATGCATCAGTAGTCATTAAAGCACACAAGAACGCTTACACAGGGCTCCCCCATGAAGTTATTGGACCGCCCAAAACTATCTACTATCGGTGGATCGACGAGGCGCTGGCTGCTCACTCCACAAATAAGCCACGACATTCGGCTCGGTCGAGGCCGGGCGACATTCACCTCCGACCTAGGCTCCACGCCGTCCATGCAGTCAAGGCAAAGATCCTCCCCATGCATGCTTCTCGCCATGTCTTCACGACGGACGTCCATCACCCATCTGGTAGAGACCTGATCCGCCATCGACCTTACGTCGGCGCAAGCAAGCCCTCCCCAATCGACTGTGATGTCCTCCATGCTCAAGCCTTGAGATACCCGCCGCAGATGGCAAATAAGTCCGTGTTTGGGTGGTGCGCCGCCACCAAAGTCAAGCACTTCGACGCCTCCGAGAACAACTCGCCTCGATAAGGTCCGGAACCGCATCCCGGACCTCCGCCACCGGACGGCGGGCACACTAGTGCTTCCGAGATGACCACTGGGCAACGCTATGGATCTGGTCAAGATTCCCCTCGAGCACGCCGCCATCATGGGACTTGGCGCCGCCTCCTCCGCTTCCTACCAATGTCACCTTTAATCATCTCCGTGTCCCGCTTAGCGTCTTCACCTTTTCCACCCAGCTCCGAAAGAAGAGCGACAAGCTCGTAAATAGGTCAAGGAAAAAAACCAACACAACGAAAAGATGTAAAAAGGCACGCATCGATGAGGAAGTTCTCAAGGGTGGAGGGATCCTCGCACTGTCGGGCCACCCGCTCACGCAGCTCGGTGCTCGCGTCCTCCGTCCCCATCACTCGGCCCCGAGCACGAGCACCTCCCGGTCCGCCTCGACCGGGCCTTCGCTTCCACCTCTAGGGCCCTCTCGCTTCCGCCTCCAGGCCTTCCAGCCGACTCAGAGCGCCCGCTCCGACACCAAAGCAGCCCGCTCGACTCAAGGGACGCTTAAGGACTCTTGTAAGCGCTACTCTCGGTGTTCGCTTGGGATGTCCGCAACCTCGCTTTGGTCTCCGCTTAGCGGGCCTTCGCCGCCTCGAGCCCTTGCTGGCGGTAGTCGCCCGCTCGGCTGCACGCTTCCCCTCCGCCCGTGCCATGGTCACCTCGGCCACCCGTTCCTAGGACTCGCGACGAAGCGACGCTAGCTGACGCTCAAGCTCACCGTCCGGCGTGCTCCACCCAGAGAAAGTGGGACTTATGGGGCGACATTCCTTCAAACTCTATGAAAAACAAACATGCTAAAGGCAACCAACAAAAGTTCAGATGTCAAAGACAAGCACGCAAACCTCACCTCCGCGGCGAGCTGCAGGTTGACCTCAACTAACTGCTGAGCGGACTTAACCCGCTCATGGGCGTCTCCAAGCTTCGCGGACAGCTGGGCGAGTTCGGACATCGCGGCGTGCCCTTGCTCCCCAAGGATGTCCTAGAGCTGACACTCCTAGGAATCTCGGAGGTCAAACCGCGCCTTTTGCCGGGTCCTCAAGGCGAGGCCACTCTGGTCACCTCCGACAGCCAGCCGGGGGGCCGAGCCTCCAATCGGACCACCGCCACCTCCCACGACAACACCGGTGGCTCCGCCATATCGTCCGCCTCGTCGCCGATGGGATGTCCACCACCTCGGTTGCGTGGACCGCCGCCGCGTTCCGACTCCATCCTGCCACGCTTTCCCCTGGCGCCTTCGGCTCGACCACAGGGTGACCTGCAGCGCCCCGCCTACGACGCAGGGAGCTCGGTCTCCTCTCCTCTTCCGCCATGGCCGGTGGAGGAAGGGCCGCAAGGATTACTTTCGACGCAACCTCCAAATGATGGCACCGGAATCACCACCAATGCCGACACCATCACTGCCTCAGAGCAAAGAACCACCCTCGGCGGAAGGGCTTGCCGCCATCCTGTTCCCCCACCGCCGTCAGTGATGCGCGCAGGCGGGCCTCCATGCCTCCTCGCATGGGAGTTGGGGAGACGATACTCAACCCCGCCATCGCCGCCACCGACAGAGGGTAATGCAAGTAAGTCACACTCCAAAAAGACTCAACAACAAAAGATTAGAAAGAAACAAAGGAAAAGCGTACCGGGAGGTGAGCGGGATGGCCCTAAAGGGAAGACCCGCCACGACGGGCTGTAGGGCACGGGCCGATCCTCGAGCTACGCCTCCGCGCCCCTCACCATCACTTGGTCGGGGGACGGAGCCGTCCCAACCGACTTCCTGCCCGCCTACGGTCGGGTCGTCGTGCCCTCCGCTCAGACTCCCGACCGGAGTAGGGGCGGGCATCCTTCGGCTGCGAAGTCACGCAATGCGCTGGCACCACCTGCTCCTCGATCGCCTGACTTGCTCAACCGCTTCCGCGGCGGTGAGGCCTCCCCCGACCGTGAGTCGCGCGATTGTCACCGGTCCCGACGACGCACAAGTGCCACCCCGCTTCTGACCGCCTGACTTGTTTCGGGCCAAGATCCGCCACAGACGGCGACGGACCGACGATGCCACCAAAGGGCGCTGTGACCGCGTCTGCCACCATTCGCTGCGCTTCCTCGGTCTGCGGAAGCCATCACAGCGCCCACGCGCTGCCTCTTGCTCATCACCACGGGACGTCGCCAGAGGGTCGCGATGTCTCGCCGAGGTCACAACGACCTCCCCGACTATCCTCCTCCTCGAGAAAACCATGTCGTCCACATCCGTGGGATCCTCCGACTCGAGCTCGGGACTCGACGTCGCTTCTCTCTCCCCGACCTTCACGCTGCGGGCAACCTCCTTCTCCTTCTCGTGCTTTCATCGAACCCTCCCTAGTTCTCTTCTCCTTCCCGCGTCCCCGCCACCTCCTTCTAGGCGGCCTACCGGGCCACGCCCTCTGGTCCCTTAGGGAGGTGCGGTCGGGACTTGTACACTCCAAGCCCCTACGGAACGGATGGCCCGAAATCAAGAAATAGGAAAAGCAGAGGAAGAAACACGGACGAAATAGAAGGGAGCATACCAGTCTAGACACGACCGAGGCGTTGAAGGGTATGGGTTTTCCCTCAACCTTCTCCTTAGGCCTCAGCTGCAGCACACGACCAAGGCGACTCCAGACCTCATCGTTTGGCTGCTCCTCCCATGACAAACGGTCCAGGTCCTGACCGACCATCAGACTTCCACATCGGCTGTGTCCTCTCCGCCAACGGGGTAACCAGGTGCCGGTAAAGGGTGTGGAACACCCACACTCCGTCGAGACCACATTTACGAGCTTTTGGAGCTCCTCCTTGATGACCCCCACCTTATGCTTCTCCTTACGGGCACAACCCCACGACCAACTTTCCTGCTTCTCTGGCCTCCCACCGGAAAACACCGGGAACGGTGCCCCCACCGGATTCTGGATGTAGAACCACTCCCTGTGCCACCCCCGGTTGGAGTCGCAGGGTTGTACGTGGGATACGAGCCTCCCACGCTTGGCTTCCTCTGCAGAGTGAAACCCCCCACCGGTGCGTTCTCGGCCGGGTTCCCCACCATCAAGGCTCTCCCAGAGAAGAGTCGCCGGGAGAAATCCACGTGCGGCTCCATCCCAAGGAAAGCCTCGCAGATAGTGACGAAACCGGTGATGTGCAGCACCCCTATCGGATTAAGGTGCTACAACTCCAGACCCCACTCGTTGAGGAGCCCGCACAGAAACCAGTGCGTGGGGTATCCTAATCTGTGCTCGTGGAAGGTAAGAAAGGAAACCACCTCGTCGAGCCAAGGTTGCGGGAACTCCTCCCTCCCGGGAACCCTCCAGTGCGCCACCTCCTTCGACAGCAGAAATCCCTTCGCGACGAAGGGCTTCAACACCGACTCCCTCACGGTGGATGACCTCGAGTCCGACATTTCGCTCTGGGATCATGAAAAGATTGGTGAGTTCTTCTCTTCTCTCTCTCCCCTTTCTTTCCTAGAAACCACCGCGGCTCTTAGGAACGCTCACGGTAAGAACAAAGAGGAAAGGCGGTGGCAGATGAGGAATAGGAAAAAGAACAGGGCAGAAACCCTCTCCCTTCTCCTACTTAAGGAAAAGAGAACAATTGATTAGGAAAGGGCGCGCCAATCGGGGAAGGCAAAACGGTGGAGCGAGAAACTCTCTCTCATTTAATGCAGATGAGACGCTACCGACCGATAAGACGCGCCTCGCCTGACGGAATGGCTCTCGATCGACGGACGGGCGTGGCTCGCAGGGCCCACCACTACCGCACGACCAACCACTACCGCACGCCGGGCACAAAAACCGGCGCCACCAAGACGTATGCGCTCCCGCTTCCCAAAGCTAGACTGAAAAAACCCAAACGAGATCTCCGGGGGGAGATCATCGGGCCCCCGAGATGATCGAATCACTCGTGAAGAGACACCGAGACATAGGTAGGAAGCGAAGGGCTCCCATGTAGGCCATGCCGACTCCATCACTTAACGATTTAAGCACGGTCCCGGCTTGGACGCTTCCGATCAAGCTCTCCAAACCCCGCCTCAAGTCACCAAGGTGAACACTACCAAAGCCTTCTATTTTCTTTATTTAAATCATTTTCATACATCCATACACGCATTCATCCCATACGCCCATGCCTCCCGGACGATTCGGGCCCTGAACCGTCCGAGGGCTCAGGAACTAAGCATCGCACGCAAAAAAATGCATCACAACGCTCTGTGGTTATATCACGGAAGCGGCGGTTGCCTCATTCGACATGAGCAACCAATAGAGCCCGGGGAGAAAACGAGATGAGCCCCATGCGGCCCTCGCCTAGTCCGGCAGACTTGGTCATCTCAACCTTCTCGCTCGATCCAAAACCTCTCGCTAAACACATAGAATCTCCATCTAGGGGAGGCCGTTAGGCCACTGGTCGGTCTCCGTAATGACCTGCATCTGCCGGGTTGCGGTAAAGGAGTAGTGGAATGTCACAAGAGGGCTATGCCGACCCCGTCACGAACGACGGACCCGGATTCCACTCGATCATACCCGTTAGCGAACTCACCGAGCAAGTCACTCGAGCTCGAGCGATCGGGACAAGCGACAAAACTCAACCCCTCCGTTGTGAGGAACCGAGGATGAGGTAACGCACACCACTCACACCGACCCCCACTAAAAAGCCCCACAGGGCTCGGGGGCTCAAGACACGAAAAGCCTAGTTCTACGACCCGAACTCGCTTTGCTTCCGACAACGCCCAAAAAACTAGGTCTCACACCTCTCGATCTATCCGCCTCATCCAGCCGACGCCCGCTCAAGGCTCAAAACTCCGGGTTCTGCGACCCCGATCTCGCCCCATCCGGCTTATGTTCACTCAGTGCTCCAAAAGCACCTAGGTCAACGACCTCGATCTCGCCCAAACTAACTTCCTCACCCGATCCCACGGCGCGCATCGACGCCAGGATCAGAGAGCTCTATCCCGTCTAAACTAACTTCCTCACCCGATCCCACGGCGCGCATCGACGCCAGGATCGGTGAGCTTTGTCTCGTCCAAACTAACTTCCTCGCCCGATCCCATGGCGTGCACCGACGCTTAGATCGAGGGTTTTGTCTCGATATCTCTCAACCAACTAAACACCTCAGTGCACAATGACGCCTTTGGTTAAACAAAATCCATCCCAACTAAAAATGCGCACACACGCCTGCCTTATCAACACCCCCAGATGGTTCTCGCCGAACCACCCGGGGCTCGAAGTTACACTCAGGTGCGCCAAGACCCACCGCCAAAAATAATAAAATCCTTTAAACAATTACTGCCTCAATCGCCTAGGGCTCGGGGCTCTGTCATGTTCATAAACCCGGTCCCTCGGGGACCGGCTTGTACGCCAAGGCTCAGCCCAAGCAGACAGCACATAGCTCATGGGCCGGCCCAAGGGTCTAGAACAACAGGCCGAAAGGGCGGTCTCCAACCGACCGACCAAGGTCTGGCGAAGAGAAACAACGCCTCATCATCGACTACTTCAGCCCACCTCTCCGACCGGAGCACTCGCCGGACTCAACCACCCTCCGAACGGCCTCTCCGATCGGAAGGCTTGGCCCAAAGCGCTACTTCCGACTCGACCCTCAAGTCTCCGATCGGGTCCGCAGAAACCCTGCTCACCACTCTTCTCCGACCGGGCACGACCAGGCCGATTGAGCCGTCCGACCGGGATGCCCTCGGAAGGAACCAGGGACTAACGGAGAAAGCAAGCCGTATGCATAAGTCAAACCACGATACTGTGGACCATACCTCAGCACACATGTAGAATAGTACTCTACAAACCGCTCCGACACAAAACAAAGATTGTAGGCGCCGACATTTCCTCTATAGTATTGTAGGCGCAGACAACTTCCATACTGGTAAGGCCCCCCTACATGCCTCTCTCAGGCATCAATAGTGTTGTGGGCGCCGGATTCACTGCACTGTGTGAACGTGGTGAAACTCCTCACATGCCTCTTGGCATCAACAAGATTTGCAGTACCAACATCTTCCATTTCAAGAAGGCAACGCAACCTACCATGTGCATCCGACATTCTACAATGACATCCAACAGTTTTATAGGCGCCTACCATTATCTTGTACCCACCGCATGGATGATGAGCCCAAGAGTATACGTAACCTCACCCTCTCACTTGTAAAGCCATCCTTTTATCTATAAAAGGATGCACTCCCTCCAACAAAGGAGAGCCTTTTCTAGATTCATTAGATTCACCAAGTTCGCTAGCTCACAACCACAGTAACCACTGGTTCGACTTCAAGCACACGCTTGAACACTTAGCTCAGAGCATAGCTCCTTTCACTCTTGGCCCTTCCGACCGGAGCCGATCGAACCTCTTGTGCACCCCATATTTCGCTTCTCGTTTGTAACCCCACCGCAAACATCGAGCACTGGGCTCGTGAATAAAGTCACTAACCGACCTAAATCGGACATAGGGCACATTGCCCGAACCAAGATAAACCTCCGTGTCATTGAGTGCTAGGCCACCTCCGATCACAACATACAAGAAAACTATAAATATTCACTAGTTGGTCACTTTCGCACCGGCACATATAGTGGTGTATACTTGGTGGTGTTGGCACATTTGCAAAGGAGAAGAAGTTAGAGTTGATGATGATCAACTCAAGAAAAGAAAAGGAGGCAAAAGGAGGTCACCGTGAGTGACCGGACGCCGCCTCTCGCAGAACCGGGCGTGTCTCGGTCAAGGCGCAGAGAGTGTGTGCAGCGTCGGTCTTCGACCGGACGCTGGTGCAAAGAGCGACTAGACGCTCAAGGCCTACGTCCGGTCAGTGCTGACGTATGTTGATGTGGTGGCATAAGGAACAGCACTGATGCGTGGCAGTCGGAGAACGATCGGACTCTCGCTAGTTTGCGTCCGGTCGCGGCAAAGACCGGATGCGTCCGGTCCACAAAATGTAGGCTCGAGGAGTTTTACTAGAAATGACCGGACTTCAGCGTAGCGTCGTCCGTCATCTCATCATGCTGCGGCCCATGTGTTCTGATCATATGCGCGAGACAACCCGACCGCCAGGATCCGAAGTGGATCGAGGTTGAACGGAGGCGATGCGTGGCGTGCATCCATTGACCGGACGCCGGCTAGGTGCGTCCGACGATCCGACCGACGCGTCCATTCGTCGCCCCCGAAGTTTTTGCCCAAAGAAGGGGTAATTCACTAGTTTGGCCCATGGGGCTATAAATAGAAGGTGGTCTCGGCCATGGCTAGAGTTGAGCACCTTGAGGGACTCTGTGTCCATGCTTGAGAGTGCTTAGGAGCATTTCATTTCACACATGCTTGATAGTGATCATCCGATTGTGTGAGTGAGCGATTCTAGTGCAATTGCATCATGAGGTTGCATCGAGTGGCACTAGGTGATTGAATTAAAAGTCGGTGGTGCTTGTTACTCTTGGAGGTTGCCACCTCCTAGATGGCTCATGGTGGTCTCCGTCGAAGCCCGCAAGAAGCTTTATGCGGTGCTCCGAGAAGAGCTTTGTGAGGGCATTATGCCTCACCCATGGGAGCCACAAAGAGCAACTCTAGTTGAGCGTGTCATTGAGCTACCCTCACTTTCGGGTAGGTTCTTGCAAGGCCCGATGTGTGGGCTTGGCAGGTGATGCCAATTAGCACGAACCATCAAGTGAGCGGTCGACACAACGGGATGTAGCGTATTGGCAAGCACGTGAACCTTGGGAGAAAAAATCACCGTGTCAACAATGTTCTTCCTGTTGGTTTGCAATCCCCTTACACAAGTTTATAATTACTTTCATATACATTGTGCTTGTGCAATAAGTTTTATAATTAGTTAGCTTGTGTAGCTCACTAGTTACCTTCTTGCTTGTGTGGCATAGAAGTAGCTCCTATGCGTATAATTTGGTTTGTTTAACCTTGTTAGTTATATTGCTTAGTTTGTGTAGCTAAGTATTTGTTCTCTCTAATTTGGCATTGGTTGTCTTGTTATTGAGCATTGCTAGTGAGTTTAGGCTATCTCGAACAACAACACCCAAAATACAAGACCCATTCGTCCTTTGGGTAGCGCTTATAGGCAAAAGGTTCAATACATATTCGCATCTTCTCCAACAACAAGACCCAAAAGAAAATTATTTCGCAAATGAGTTTTAAGGAGAGAGAATGCCCATATTTGGGTTGTGCCTCTCAGCAACCCAAAATAGGTCTCCGATATAGGTACTGCTGTTGAGGCTGATTTTAGGTATCTTATGCACCCATTTTGGGTTTGGTTGTCTATATGGGTTCCTTGTTGGAGACAGTTTTGGAGCTTTGTGCTTTTGCTTACTAGAATTGTGTAGGAGCTCCCCGATGTGCAAAATACTAGTAGCATATGTTTGTGTAATCTTGCTTCTAGAAATGGATAGGTGAGCTCTAGCTAGTCCCAATCTTTGTTGCCTAATTAGGACCTTTATAAGGTGTTTGTGAATTTCGATAGAGGGATATTGTCTTGGCTAGACCGATAGATTTAATTCCGCACTTGTTTCAAGTTAGCCGTGCAATTAAGTTTTAGAAAGGACTATTCACCCCCCTCTAGTCCGCCATCTCGACTATACAACCCAAGTGGATGTACATCCACGCTACCACCTGCAGAGACAAAGTAATCAATGATAAGCGTAGTGGGTATTTTTTCTTGAGAAGAGAGAGCAAATGAGTAGATGAGGATGAGCCACCCGGAAAGGATGGACGTTCGTGCCCAACCATTGTGGTTTTGAAAATAGCACTATAAGGACAGTTCCAATGGTGTATTGATGATGGTTTCTATCCTCATTAAATGACTTGTCACGTAAAGCAAAAACGTCTGACATGGCAACGTAATTAATGAAGAAAGACAAAAAAATCATAAAAATGGTTTTCTCGTGAAGCAATCAGGTCTACTCTTGACCCAATGCACCAAGAAATCATGAAATCGTCATTGGGAGAAACCACCACTTATAGGGAGCTCGTGTCGCACTCCTATTGGAGGAAGAAGATAGAGTTGAGAGAGAGAAAGAGAAAATAATTATTACTCATAGAAACCATGGGTTAGAAAGCATTACTTCTTTTGTGCGGTATCCTCTGTTATAGAAACTACTAGTTTTTTTTATTGGGACTACCCTAAGATCGGCCACAGCAGTGTGCATCGATGCCTAAAACTAAAAGCGTAAACTCAAAGATCGGTGGAGATAAGTGCAATGGGGCGGGCATCGTAGGACCCACTAAATGTAAAAAAAGCAACAACTGTAGACAGCTTTCCTCTCTTTTTATGCACATTTTCTCTCTCATGTACATGCATGCTGCCAGAGAGAGTTTGAAGCATCGATGCTTCTACATGACTCGTGTCTAATTTTTCTCGAAACTCGCATCGCTGCAATGGTGTACGGCACCGGTGCTTGGACCTTCTCTCTCCTCTTCAAGCACCGGTAAAACAATACATTGTGGGTAGTCTAAGACTCTACCCTGACTCCACTGACCATGCCATGGTGATTTCAAAACGTCACAGGATCCTGAGTGTTTCCTCGTACAAGAAACCTAACGATTCCTCATGACACACTGGCTATTGGTGAAGCGTCCCTCTCCCCATCCAGCTCATCCAACGAGACACATCAACTGAAAATGCTGCCTTTTGGCCAATCACACGCACATTTAGAGATTGAAATAAGCTTCATTAGGGGCTAAGCTCGGTAAGAGCTCAAGTCCAACAAACTTCAGAGGAGGGAAGCATGTGGATTGTGCCCACACACATGCCCACTCACACACCTCCTCATCCATCAATGTCAACAGTGGATTCATTCTTTTCGAAACGCCCACGTGTAGTTTGGTACGTGACAAGCCATCACCAACGGGATTAGTACAACGAGTAGGAAAAAAATCAAAAGCCTGCACGTTCTGTTTTTTTTAGTGACAGCAAATGTTGGTACGTATCAAGGAGGAGGTACTGCCTACCAAGGTCAGCTTATGTCTAGAAGTTCAAGTGCCACTTTAGTAAAACCCTACTTTCTAATATTTAAGCTTCGCTGTTGATTTCCTGATAGAGTAATTCTGATGATAGTATAGTGGACAGCAGGTGAGAAACAATTCTAGAGTGTTTTTTGTCGTGACTAAGTACGTAGTGCTAGAGAGTGGATTGTTTTAAGGGCATCCCCAATGGGTCCCTTCAAATCGCCATCGAGAAGAGAAGGAAGAAAGTTAAAAAATAGAAGAAAACTCTGTGTACGCATGATTGACGCAGTGTCACTGACCGTAAATTTTTTAAATTTCCGTGCGAGCCTACCATTTTAGCAGGTGCTAGCGAGTTCGCTTCGGATGTTCTCTCTTGTCCGCATGGAATTAAATACATTATATGCTGGCGATTTCGATAGTTGTTGGGGACGCCCTAAGCTCCCAGCTCGTAATGCAAATGGAGAAGTAATTCAGATTGATCCTCAGCAGAATCCGATTGCATTTTAATCGCTTGGTACAGCTCCACGAAATCCGATCGAAAAAGTTAGGGCCAGATCTCTAATAAACAAACCCCTAACTTTAGATTAGTTGGTTTGTGAGGCATCGACAACTCAAACAGGACATCGAGTGTGTTCTGTCGAGTCCCACTCTTTTAGAAGCTTAATATTATATATCTAACTTTGATAAGGTTTTAAAAAGATATATTAACATCTACAACTTCGAACAAATACGAGTTTTAGAAAATATATTTTAAAGAATAATTTAGTGAAACTAACTTAAGATAGAGGTGACCATAAGAAAGACAATATATGAATGCGGAACATAGAGATGACCACAAGGCGTGAACACAATATTTTCTCTCAGTTCCTCATATATTCTATTACATAGAGGTGACCATAAGGCACACAATATAAACAATCTAACTTTCTATTTGCTCCTGTAGCATAACAAAACACCAATACTTTGTATATATTTATAATGGCATGGATTATGCTGCATAAGGCGTAGCACAGACAAAACGATCAAACCATATGTAGATGGGGAATTCGCATGTTCTATGTGTAAAGTCTAATTACTGTACTAGTATAAAATATTTTCATATATAATGTTTGAAAAAAATGTAGGACGAGAAGATTTTTGCGGTATAAAAGCAGCCGTCGCTGAATTTTGTGGCGTAAATTCTTTGAACTAGTCATGACATACATCACCTACACTACACGACTGGGCTTGGGCCTAGAGGGTAGAGAGGCCCGTGAGTTTATGACCGGGTTTATGATAGATGGTCATACTATCGAGAAGGGCAAACTTGTTTGCATATTGGTCATCTTGTGTCACTCGAGTGATCTAACTTTGCATCAACGCTAGGACCGAGTGGCATGGCAAGTTGAGTGGCTAATCATTTAGAAAATGGTTGTGAAAAGCTAACACACATACATATAGTGGTGTATACTTGGTGGTGTTGGCACATTTGCAAAGGAGAAGAAGTTAGAGTTGATAAGGATCAACTCAAGAAAGAAAAGGAGGCGAAAAGAAGGTCACTATGAGTGACCGGGACCCGGCCTCGGCGTAACCGGCATGTCACGGTCGTCATGGCGTGAGAGAGTCTTGTGCATCGGTCTTCGACCGGACGGCCGGCGCGAAGAGCGACTAGACGCCAGGGGCTCGTGTCCGGCCGATCTTGACGACGTTGATGTGGTGGCATAAGGAACAGCGAAGGACATGTGGCGATCGGAGAATGATCGGACTCGGGCTGGTTTGCGCGTCCGGTCGTCTGCAAAGACCGGACGCGTTTCGATCGCAAAAAACAAAGGCTCGGGAGTTTTACGAAACGACCGGACTTCAGCGTAGCAAATATTCCGGTCATCTCACATCGTCACGTCCAATCGGCGTCTTGATCATTGGCGCGAGACAACCGACCGTTGTGATCCAGTGACTAAGGTTGAACGGAGGCGATGCGTGGCGTGCATCCATTGACCGGACGCTGGCTAGGTGCGTCCGATCGATCTGACCTACGCGTCCGGTCGTCCTGAGTTTTTGCCCAATGAAGGGGTAACGGTTAGTTTGGCCCGTTGGGCTATAAATAGAAGGTGGTCTCGGTCATGGCTAGAGTTGAGCACCTTGAGGGACTTTGTGTCCATGCTTGAGAGTGCTTAGGAGCATTTTATTTCACACATGCTTGATAGTGATCATCCGATTGTGTGAGTGAGCGATTCTAGTGCAATTGCATCATGAGGTTGCATCAAGTGGCACTAGCTGATCGAATTAAAAGCCAGTGGTGCTTGTTACTCTTGGCGGTTGCCACCTCCTAGATGGCTCGGTGGTGGTCTCCGTCGAAGCCCGCAAGAAGCTTTATGGGGTGCTCCAGAGAAGAGCTTTGTGAGGGACATTGTGCTCGCTCCGCGAGAGCCGCGAAGAGCAACTCTAGTTGAGCGTGTCATTGAGCTACCCTCATTTTCGGGTAGGTTCTTGCATGTGCCCGACGTGCGTGCTTGGCGGGTGATGTCAATTAGCCGCCGAACCACCAAGTGAACGGTCGACACAACGGGGATGTAGCGTATTGGCAAGCACGTGAACCTCGGGAGAAAAATCACCGTGTCAACATTGTTCTTTCCGTTGGTTTGCAATCCCCTTACACAAGTTTGTAATTACTTTCATATACATTGTGCTTGTGCAGTTGCTCTTATAATTAGTTAGCTTGTGTAGCTCACTAGTTACCTTCTTGCTTGTGTGGCATAGAAGTAACTCCTATGCGTGGCTAATTTGGTTTGTGTAATCTTGTTAGTTACATTGCTTAGTTTGTGTAGCTAAGTATTTGCTCTCTCTAATTTAGCATTGATTGTCTTGTTATTGAGCATTGCTAGTGAGTTTAGGCTATCTCGAACAACAACACCCAAAATATAAGACCCATTCGTCATTTGAGTAGCGCTACAGACAAAAGGTTCAATACATATTCGGCATCTTCTCCAACAACAAGACCCAAAAGAAAATTATTTCTATAAATGGGTTTTTAGGAGAGAGGATGTCCATATTTGGGTTGTGCCTCTCAGGTAACCCAAAATAGGTCTCCCGTATAGGTACTCTGTTGGAGGCTAATTTTAGGTCTCTTGCGACCCATTTTGGGTTTGGGTGTTCCTTGTTGGAGACAATCTTAGGAGCTTTGTGCTTTAGCTTACTAGAATTGTGTAGGAGCTCTCCGGTGTGCAAAATACTAGTGGTATATGTTTGTGTGACCTTGCTCCTAGAATTGGATAGGTGAACTCTAGCTAGTCCGGCATCTTTGTTGTCTAATTAGGACCTTTATAAGGTGTATGTGAACTTCGATAAAGGGGTGTAGTCTTGTCTAGACCGATAGTTTTAATTCCGCACTTGTTTCGGTTAGCTGGTGCGATTAAGTTTTAGAAATGACTATTCACCCCTCTCTAGTCCGCCATCTTAATCCTACAACCGGGCAGATGTGCATCCACGCGCTCACGTAGAGACAGGCGAATCAGCGGATAAGCGTAGCGGGTATTTTTTCTTAAGAAGAGAGAGCAAATGAGTAGACGAGGATGAGCCACCCGGACAGGATGGACGCCCGTGCCCAACCATTGTGGTTTTGAAAATAGCACTATAAAACTCTACGCTAGACTCCGCGACCATGCCACGGTGATTTCAAAACGTCACGGGATCCTGAGTGTTTCCTCGTACAAGAAACCTAACGATTCCTCATGACACACTGGCTATTGGTGAAGCGTCCCTCTCCCCATCCAGCTCATCCAACGAGACACATCAACTAAAAATGCTGCCTTTTGGCCAATCACACGCACATTTAGAGATTGAAATAAGCTTCATTAGGGGCTAAGCTCGGTAAGAGCTCAAGTCCAACAAACTTCAGAGGAGGGAAGCATGTGGATTGTGCCCACACACATGCCCACTCACACACCTCCGCATCCATCAATGTCAACAGTGGATTCATTCTTTTCGAAACGCCCACGTGTAGTGTGGTACGTGACAAGCCATCACCAACGGGATTAGTACAACGAGTAGGAAAAAAAATCAAAAGCCTGCAAGTTCTGGTTTTTTTAGTGACAGCAAATTTTGGTACTGTATCAAGGAGCAGGTACTGCCTACCAAGGTCAGCTTATGTCTAGAAGTTGAAGTGCCACTTTAGGAAAACCCTACTTTCTAATATTTAAGCTTCGCTCTTGATTTTCATATAGAGTAATTCTGATGATAATATAGTGGAGAGCAGGTGAGAAACAATTCTAGACTGTTTTTTTGTCGTGACTAAGTACGGAGTGCTAGAGAGTGGATTGTTTTAAGGGCATCCCCAATGGGTCCCTTCAAATCGTCATCGAGAAGAGAAGGAAGAAAGATAAAAAATAGAAGAAAACTCATGTACTCATGATTGATGCGATGTCACCGACCAGTAAATTTTTCAAATTTCCGCATGAAAGCCTACCATTTAAGCAGGTGCTAGCGAGTTCGCTTTTGATGTTCTCTCTTGTCCACATGGAATTAAATACATTATATGTCAAGCGATTTCGATAGTTGTTGGGGACGCCTCTAAGCTCCCAGCTTTCGTGATGCAAATGGAGAAGTAATTCTTATTGATCCTCAAAGAGAATCCGATTGCATTTTAATCGCTTTGGTAGAGCTCCACGAAATCCGATCGAAAAAGTTAGGGCCAGATCTCTAATAAACAAACCCCTAACTCTAGATTAGTTGGTTTGTGAGGCATCAACAACTCAAACAGGACATCGAGTGTGTTCGTCGAGTCCCACTCTTTTAGAAGCTTAATATTATATATCTAACTTTGATAAGGTTTTAAAAGATATATTAACATCTACAACTTCGAACAAATACGAGTTTTGGAAAATATATTTTAAAGAATAATTTAGTGAAACTAACTTAAGATAGAGGTGACCATAAGAAAGACAATATATGAATGTGGAACATAGAGATGACCACAAGGCGTGAACACAATATTTTCTCAGTTCCCTCATATATTCTATTACATAGAGGTGACCATAAGGCACACAATATAAACAATCTAACTTTCTATTTGCTCCTGTAGTATAACAAAACACCAATACTTTGCATATATTTATAATGGCATGGATTATGCTGCATAAGGCGTAGCACAGACAAAACGATCAAACCATATGTAGATGGGGAATTCGCATGTTCTAGGTGTAAAGTCTAATTACTGTACTAGTATAAAATATTTTCATATATAATGTTTGAAAAAAATGTAGGACGAGAAGATTTTTGCGGTATAAAAGCAGCAGTCGCTGAATTTTGTGGCGTAAATTCTTTGAACTAGTCATGACATACATCACCTACACTACACGACTGGGCTTGGGCCTAGAGGGTAGAGAGGCCCGTATTGTTGCCCAGTTGGTCAACGCCGGAGCCGAACGGCAACAACGGCCGCGCCGCGCTGCCGTGCCGTGACGCTGCTGCTCCCAGCGGCATCCCAGGCTCCCAACGGCCCAGCGTCGCTGTCGTTCCCGCAGCCCAAGCAACCGGCCACCTTTGCTCCGCTTTCACACTACACAGCCCCTCGGCCCCACCTGTCAGCCAAAGGTATCGGCAAAGTCCTAACCATCTTCATGCTTGGACCCTATGCCGCTTGTCGTCTTGCACACACGTAGCCATTCCCCATCTCACTACTGACATGTGGGTCCAGAAACGTGTACCCCACCTGCCATGAGACCGCGCGATCACCAACCACGCGCATCGCGTGTTCCGCCCCCACCCCACTGCCACAGGGGCTCCACAACATGTGACCCCACACGTCATGGACGAAGCACGCGGTCGCCCGAGAAGCGTAGAATTGTAGGGCTCTTGTTTGTGTAGCAAAAAGGGGCCTCCCGAAACGAAAACGCTTCCCCAGACCCCAGGGGGCACGGGCCAGTCGGGCACGATTTTTTCCCCCATCCCCCCCTCTCGCTTCGTAATCGCACATCCATGGCTTCCTCGTCGATCCACATCCACCATCCCCGGCTCGCCGGCGACGAGATCCACCGGACCCTGGAGTCCTCCTACTCCCCCAGCGCGTCCTACTGCTCCGACGACGCCTTCGTCCCCGTCTTCCGCCCGGATCCGTCCGCCCCGTCCGCGTCCGTGTCGGCGGCGGTGGCTGCGGCGGCCGACCGCGTCCGCAGCCTCTTCAGCCCCGTCGACGTCGCCCTCTTCCGCGACGCGCTCTTCGCGCCCGGGTGCGACGGCGACGGCCTCGGGTTCACGGACGCGGACGCGGAAGCGGCCGAGTACGACGGCGATCTCACCTCCATCTGCTGGGACTGCCTCGAGATCGAGGACGCCGACGACCCGCTCGTCGCCTCCCCCACCGCCGAGGAGTTCGAGTGGGAGGAGGTCGCGTCCCCCTCGGGCGCCGCCGCCGGGGAAGTCCCGGACCCCGAGTGGGAGGTGCTCGCCGACGTGCTCCCGCCGCCCGCTGACGCTGAGGAGGGGTTTGTGTACACCTCTCACCACAGGGAGGAGGCGGCGGCGTACGAGGTGCTCGTGGCAGGCGGGGAGGGGATGTTCCTCAAGAACAAGCCCCCGGCCTCCAGATCCGCCGTCGAGGCGCTCCCGTCCGCCGTCGTCGCGGCCGGCCAGGAAGGCGAGGGGGATGAGTGCGCGGTCTGCAAGGACGGGGTAGCCGCCGGCCAGCGCGTCAAGAGGCTGCCGTGCTCGCACCGCTACCACGACGACTGCATCGTGCCGTGGCTCCAGGTGCGCAACTCGTGCCCGCTGTGCCGCTACGAGCTGCCCACCGACGACCCGGAGTACGAGTCCTGGAAAGCCGGTCGGACCGTCGCCGCGTGAATCATCCAACCAGGCGGTGGCGGCCGCATGCTCTTCTGGTATGGTTTTATAGAATTGTATGTATGGGTTGGTTTTGAATCGGTTGCTTTGGTTATGAGGTTGTTACTCAGCTGTATCAAAGGCAAAGTATAGAGGTAGATGCAGAGATGGTTTTGCGCAACTTGATCGGTCTCCTTTTCTCCTTAAAGAGGGACTTATGTTTGTCCAAATGACAGAGGTTGACATATACTAGTTGGTACTACATACTGCTGTACTTATTATAAAAGATCAGAGAGGTTAGCTGGATATCTTGATGCAATGGAATGATTTACTTGTTCGATATTTAGTGAGGATAGCTGTATATCTTGAATTCTTGATGCAATGGGATGATTTGCTTGTTGGATGTTCTGGGGGTTACATTTTGACTGATCGTTGGTGGTGACTCTAATATTATCTGTAGCTTATCAGGATATCACATATTGTATTTTTACATCATGTTTATAGTGACACAGATGGTAGCCATTGATTCTCTGTTGAAGCTGCTGATTTGTAGTGTTCAGTCTTGTGGGCAATTGGTAACTTTTCTTAATTCATAGCAGCACAAATATTTCAGAAAAAATGCTCCAGTGGCCATCCATTGCTTTAGACTTTTAGTATGATCCTAAATGATTTGTATCCTCTAATTTTAGAAAAGAATGATTCACAATCAATATGCTATTGAGAAAAAA
This sequence comes from Miscanthus lutarioriparius, assembly GCA_904845875.1. NCBI lineage: Eukaryota > Viridiplantae > Streptophyta > Magnoliopsida > Poales > Poaceae > Miscanthus > Miscanthus lutarioriparius. Next base: position 1,069,605 of record CAJGYO010000013.1, on the reverse strand, counting down.
AAATGCAGTGAGCAATTTTCCATAAATTATAATGAAATAAACCTTCCATCTGTGATATTGCTAGTTTAATTGACTTTTAGAGATGTAGTAAGTCCACCTAGTTTTGCAGAATAATGCAACTACATGTTATCTTAACAGAATTATATGGAAAGTTCATTGGTACTTGGAGAATTAGGGTTGTTCGGAGCGGCAATATGAATGATATATTAGTAGATAAGCTGTTAAAATCTGTTGCAGGGTTTCTCGTAGGCATAGGATAGAGTGTGTATGTTTTGATTTTGAATGTAATGGCATGAAAGCAATATTAATGTCCATTGTCCTTGCCTTGTGGGCTTGTGGCATAAATTTGGAAGGGATCTGTGACAGGGTGTTGAGGTCTGTATGATAGCAAAGGGCTGGAGAATACATTTGTGTAGGTGATTTCCTATCTATGTAAGCTTGAGATTTTCATTTTAGCATAAGGGCTTTCTCCAACATTACCACCCTTTTGATGGTAATCCAAAATTTACATATTTGATATCTATGTTTTGGGATTATTTTGGATCGACTCAGTTATGTGCAGTTTGCAATTTGCTATTTGATGCTGGATTTGGACTTGATTTAGTTGGGATTAGTCTTTCTTTTTTCACGGTAGAATTAGAGGTCTTTATGTTGGTGATATAGTCTACTAAATGCAAAATTGGTTTTGGAGATGAGGAAAAATTAAGCATTGGTCTCTTCTTTTAATCCGGTTTGGCTTACTTTTATATGCTGATGTATTCTCTTGATGACTTGTTCCAATATTATTTACCCATGTTATTTTGTATGATGTTCAAAGTTTATCTGGCTGGCCTAACTTGATATCAGCACTTAATTCATGGCTACTTCTATTGTGCGGTACTTGTGGAATATGGCTCATTGAACTTCCAACATGATGTGACCGAATCACCAAATCACACGAAGCAGATCTGGTAGATTGAAAACTAGTGCAAGATCTTCACCGGAGTTCAACGTTGAATCATTCCCACCCTATTTTGTATTTTCTTGCTCATGCAACTTAGTAATACAACATTACAACCAGTCTGCTTACTCAGCCCAACAAGGCTGTATGCCTACTTGATGAATAGATTTACCCAATGAGTACGAATTTGACATTGTTCTGTTTAGTTTTGATCCATTACTGTGCTGGTTAGTTAACAAGGACCTGATAAATATGGCGAAACGAAGAGAGTATTTTTTTTCCCCAGGCCTGTGTTGTTTAATTAGATGTTTGTATAGTTGGTAGGGATGAAAACGGATCGAATACGAACGGATATCACTGATATTATATTTGTTTTCATATTTCTAGTCGGATTCGGATTTGAATACGGATAGTACGAGCCATGCCGGATATGATATGATTAGACGTCGACATTATAAATATATGATTTGAGTATTCGGATACGAATACGGTATCAGATGTTGAATATCTGGACTCGAATACGGATAGATCTGAACCCCTCTAAACGGATTCGGATTCGAATACGGTCGGAAAATATCCGTACCGTTTTCATCGCTAATAGTTGGAGACAGGTTGTTGTTGGGCTCTTGGGTACACGCAACTCACCTCGTCGATGCGGCGGCCTTTCTGCAATAGAAAAAATCATGTTGTTCCTTGCATAATTTTTGTGCTCTCGTAGTAATTGATTGTGTCATTTTTCACGTAATCCACTTCCGTGTACCGTCCATGAGTTTGTTTTTTTGCCCTTTTTGAAAGCTGGTTTTCAATAAATACTGGTTTGAGTTTTTTCTTCTTTTTTTTACAATGTATAAGACTGGTTTGAAAGTTGACATGGAGAGCTCATGACCGAAGTAAAGACAGGCGACCATTCATGCATTCCACGAACAGGAAGTAGATAGCAATTCATTTTTTTGCAGCCACAACCGCTGCGACGACGCCTGTCGCCTGATTCATAAGCCGTACTTTTTCAGCCAACGAACAGTATTTTTTTCTCATAACAAATCAATCAACAATACTTTCAGTCATGGCTTATCAACCAAGCGAACGTGGCACTTTTTTTTTTGTTGCGGCTGTTTGGTGTAGAATGTACACCGAAAAGAATGTACGGTAGGTTGTGTGCCACAAAAAATGATTCATGTTTGATCAAGTTTTTAGTCATATTTATATCTTTAAATTAATTGATTATAAAAATATATTTCGTAATTAATATAATGATATTTATTTAATATCATAAACATGGATACTTTTTATTTATAATTGACCAATTTTAAGGTTTAAAGGGGCCGTTCGCTGGTCTTATCAGACCAGCTAGCCGGTTGATTTCTCCTCTCAATTTACTGTTCACCAAACCAGCCAAACAGTATTTTTCTCTCACAGCAAACCAGCTAGAACAGTGTTTTTCAGCCAAGTTTCACATCAGCGAACGAGGCTAAAATGTGATACTATGCTAAAATTATATTCTTTTATAACCAGAGTAGCAGATGGCAATTCATTTTTTACGGCCACAGCTGCAGCCTGAAAAGCTGCAGCGAGCGCATCCAATGATTCGTCTGCATGCCATTGGCGACGCCTGCTAGAAAACAGAACAGAAATAGGAACATGTCCTGGCACCTGGCCATGGCAAAGGACAATTTTCAACGGGGCTTGTTTAAATTCGGGTTTGTTTAAATCGAGAGAGTGTGTCGTATCGGGTGTTATATGGGGTATTCGAATATTAATAAAAAATAAATTATATAAACTACGAGGTGAATTTATTAAGCCTAATTAATCTGTCATTAGCACATGTGTTACTGTAACACCACATTGTCAAATCATAGACTAATTATGCTTAAAAGATTCGTCTCACAAATTAGTCGTAAACTGTGCAATTAGTTATTTTTTAGTTAATATTTAATATATTATGCATGTGTCTAAATATTTGATGAGATATGGTGTAAATTTTTGGGGGAACTAAACAAGGCCTAAAAAATGCGACCTTGATGGCCCAATGTGCGTCACGGGTCAGCCTAAATGTAATGGCTGGCGATGGGATGTTTGAAGGGATAGGATTATGTCGGATGGTAACTTAGGCATATTTCCATCGAAACAGCCTAGCAGAAGTATAGAACGGCCCATCAGAAAAATGCCATCGCGCGACCCTGGCTTCTTTCGTCGCTAGCTCGCCCACCTGCGCCTGTCGCTGCGCCGTTCGCTGTTACACACGCGCGTCCGGCCCCGTCCGTCTCGTCCCGTCTCGCATGTGTACCCCCCTGTCCACCTCGCCTCGCCCTGTGCCCACTCCTTCCCCTTGATCCCCTCCTCTCTCTCCACGCGGACGAGACCCAAGAGCCGGGATGAGAACGAGCATGCCCCGTCCGCAGGACCCCAAGGGTGCCGCGTGCCCTATCCGCCAGCACCTGGCTCGACGCGCCCCTTCTCTCGACGCCCGACAGTACCCACATGACTCTCTAAACATACCTCTGAAACAAGAAACACTTGCAACATAAAACACTTGAGTGCAACATACGTTTGAAACAGATAAAACATTTAGAATATACACTTGGAACATGTGTGTAAAACATATGCAACATCCAGATAAAACGCTTGCAACATGAAAACACTTATTATACTTCGAACATACTCTTGCAACATATGTGTGAAAGATGTGCAACATCTAGATAAAAACGCTTGCAACATACGTCTGAAACAGATGAAATATTTTGAACAAACGCTTGCAATATGCCTTTAAAACACTTGCAACATGCCTCTGAAACACTTGCAACATATGCAACGACGTCCTTATGAAACACCTGTAACATATCTCTGATAACATATGAAACACTTGAAACATACATTTGCAACATAGGGGGGGGAGAGGCCAGAGCCGGTTGATTCCGGCCTTGGAGTGGGAGCCGAAGCCGAGCGACAGCGCACGAGCCCCACCAGCACGGGCCGCGCTTCGTGGGTGCCCTTGGCTCAGTGGGGACCGACGTAATGTACGTGACGGCACCACCAGCGCCAGCAGAGGCAGGCGACGTTGCCCCTACCCGATCTTGTCCGCGTCGTTGGTTGCCATCACCGAGGGAGGATGCAGACCAAGCTCTGTAGAGAGGAAGAGAGGCAGAGGGCGATTAGTCGCCGCTCTTGGCCCGCGGTGCCATTGGAGAGGGATGGAAGCGGTCGAGCGGGCGCGACGAACTAAAGCCACGCGATGGTCGGTGAACTACGGTGGAGAGGGAGGAAGGCGGCCAGCGACGCTTAGGTGAGGTGGAGATGGAGGATGGCGGCCGACCAGCCACGGTCGAGAGCGCCATGGGAGCACGGTCACGGTGGAGTGCGAAAAATGGAATTCAGCGATGAGTGGGGACTGGGGAATGATGTTTCTAGAAACCCCTGAGTGAAGAAGATAGCTGGACATTTTTTATCAAACAACCGACCAGAGGAGTCATCCGGGATAGTTGGACCGTTCGTATCATCGCGGCCCACGACAACAGGGCCGTCCGGACGATCGGACGCTCTGACCCACCATCTCTGATGCTTTTATGCTCCTCTTAAAAAATGTTTTTATGCTCGCTAGATAACATTTAAGGACCCATGATGGTTAAGAGAAACGTCGACCAACAAGTCAAGCTTCACTACTCATTTTGGACAGCCATATTTGGACCTTGTACTTGGTCGGCATACGTATTTTACTAATTTTGGTGGTGGTATTTTTGATCATATTCATACACTGACATGCCATTTGGTTCTCAACAATAACCTCATACTTAACCATGTCTTTTGGAGTACGTACGGTGCAAAATGGCATGAAATACGAGACAGACAGGTACAACTTATTGTGTTTGTTTCTATTTTTTTGTAGAGCCAGGCAAGATAGGACCCTCTTATCTTGACAGCTAGATGTGGTCATCTTGGACTAGCATGTGGTAGAGTTATTCCGGCATTTGTCATAGGCATTGCATCGAGCACTTGGTTTGCGTGAGAAGTCCTTTACTCTGGGAGCAACGTGTGCATGGTGGCCGCTCCAGCCGTGCCCGTCCGACGATGACGAGGAGGTGGTGGTGGCGGTGAGCTCGAGCACTTCGTCCCCGCCTCCACTGAGCGAGATGCAGGAGAGCACCATGGCGAAGAGATTCTAGACCTGGGAGGAGTCGAAGGGAGCCGACTTAGGCCCCGTTCGCTTCCTGGGGAATGGGCTCCGGGAATAGTTCCGGCTGGATCTTTAGTTTATAATTGTATAAGATTCCATCAGCCGAAATGAATCCTGACGTCGTACTGTCCTAAACGAACGAGCCCTTAGGGTGTTATTAACGTAGGAACGTAAATGTTCCCGAATCGGAAACCTAAACGTTTGCGTTACGAGGAACGGGGTGGCCATGTACGTTCCATGTTTCTGGCTGCTAAGCCCGTGACACACTCGAGCGCGAGCACAGGATCGGTTTCCCTCGAGGACACTGGGCCGAGCGAGTGCGGCAAGGGCCCTGATGGAACATGCATGCACGATTGATAATTAGTGGAGACGTCACATGATCCAAGATTATTGTTTCACCCTCTACTAATCCAGCGTCCATCCAGAAGAAGAAAAAACTTGCCGTGACAAAACTTGAAACCACTCACTCTTGCCTTTTTGTGTACAAAATATCATGCATCCAGACCCCCAGTGATGCTTCTATTGTAGCCGAAAAGAAACGCAAATAAGGGAGAGAGAAAAGCTGCGTCGTCTCTATCTAACTGCACTCGCTGATCGTATCATTAACAAGAGTCAGGAATAATAATGTAATTCTAGTGTATTTAATTTAGAATAATGACGTCTACGTGAAAGCTAGCTTCAATAGTTTTTTTTTTAAAAAGAAAATGACAGTAGCTCTGCTTTTCAATTGAAAGATAAAAAAGAGGCAGAAGAAGCACTAAGTTAGTATCTGAACTTTGTATCGCTAATTGCATTGCATCGTGTTTAGAACCGAAAATTGGGATAGATGGTCACTGATGGTAACTGAACCGATGGAACTGTACGTAGACGTGGCGACATGATGCCTGTATTTGGAATAGACTCCTCCAGCATATATGTATATATCAACTCCCTTTGACAGGGAAGTTTCTTTTTATTCCCTTCACTCCTAGTCTTCTGTGACTCCTTTTTTTCCCCGAGGGAGATGCATCATGTTCCCCTCAAATAAAGGGCCACATTAGCTTTTTTTTTGTCTTTATTTTGTGGGTGGGAGTGTTCTCGCACCTGAAGATGCTGAAATTGGCCAAGATACGGACCATGAATCTTGAAGCATCTAGAGAATTAGAGGAGTGTTTGGTTGCTACCCTTGTCAAGTTGTGATTTTTCATAATAAATAAGACAATAGATAAAGATTTCTATGATTGATATGCTGATTCAAATTTTTATGTAGAGTGTATCAACATTTTTTATCTAGCTAGAGCAAGTGCAAGCTACATGGAACTTTGGCAGATTATTGTGCTCAAAGAAAGCACCGTCCAAGTGTCCATTTTATGAAAAAAGAGTTGTTAAAACACTTTAGTTCGACTATATATATATATATATATATATATATATATATATATATATATACATTTTTTATCTAGCTAGAGCAAGTGCAAGCTACATGGAACTTTGGCGGATTATTGTGCTCAAAGAAAGCACCGTCCAAGTGTCCATTTTATGAAAAAAGAGTTGTTAAAACACTTTAGTTCGACTATATATATATATATATATATATATATATATATATATATATATATATATATATATATATATATATATATATATATATATATATATATATATATATATATATATATATACATTTTTTATCTAGCTAGAGCAAGTGCAAGCTACATGCAACTTTGGCGGATTATTGTGCTCAAAGAAAGCACCGTCCAAGTGTCCATTTTATGAAAAAAGAGTTGTTAAAACACTTTAGTTCGACTATATATATATATATATATATACACACTGTTATGCAGCTGGCTATAAAATAACTTATTCTGTGGCCACTTTAAGTTACGATAATTACTATGCTAAGTCACGATATTATAGTAACTCCTTACTATGTGATTTACTGTAACGTTATAATTACTATGCTAATTTACGAGATTATAGTAACTCCTTACTATGTGATTTATTGTAACGTTACGATAAATATCCTCATGTGTTATAGTAACATAATATCGTAAATATGTATTCACTTTATCGTAAATTAGTATATAAAATTATCGTAAATGGAGGTGGCTACAGAATAACTTATTCTGTAGCTGGCTACTGAATATACTCTCCTTATATATATATATATATATATATATATGAAAATTATTTTCTACTTCCAGGGAGTAGGTACTCACATTTGTATATCTCTAGATTTAGAATGTATATGGCCCGACGAAGTGTATGTAGATGGAGTATATCATCATACTAGACTATCTAGGGTACTATGTATGACAAGTATGTATGTATACTTAGAGTATATGGTTATACTTATTTTATATGCTACTATCATAGTATTATATAATATATTAAAAAATATGTGCTCTTTTGAAAAAAAAATCACATAATAAAGATCTGGAGTATCTTAATATTAGTATGTCAACATATTCAAACTGATAAATGAGTATGTACACATACGTAACGTGATTTATTGAGTATGTGAGTAACTACTCCCGGGAATATATATATATATATATATATATATATATATATATATATATATATATATATATATATATATATATATATATATATATATATAGCACCAAGAGATAAAAAGCTGACTACGAAAATCTTTGAATAATATCTGAACCACGTTCAATGATCGGTCCAATATACATGTCAGTATCATGAAATACTGAATAATACCGACACACGGCTATTGAATAGTACTGAATTTTGTTCAGTACAACAGTTTGGTGTAGCTACACCTAGGGTGTAGTGTAGAATAGCACGCGTGTGTGTATATTATTTTCTACTCCGAGGAGTAGTTACTCGTATGTGTATATCTCTAGATTTAGGATGTATATGACCCGACGAAGTATATGTAGATGGAATATACCATCATACTAGACCATCTATGGTACTATGTATGACAAATATGTATATATACTTAGAATATATGGTTATACTTATTTTATATGCTACTATCGTAATATTATATAATATATTAAAAAATATGTGCTCTTTTGAAAAAAAAAATCACATAGTAAAGATCTGGAGTATCTTAATATTAGTATGTCAACATACTCAAACTGATAAATGGGTATATACATATACGCAACGTGATTTATTGATTATGGAAGTAACTACTCTCGGGAGTATATAAAATGCATCATATATATATACATATATATATATGGCAGACTCTAATTATCATTATATAATAATATTTATTGGATCCAATTTAACTCTTATACTAAATGAGAAAAGTTTGAACTGCAAAGCTTTAGAGCTTATCAAGCTCTACGACTTTATAGTTTAGGGTGTCTCTACATCCGAGGTTGTTTAAAAAAATTAAAAAAAAACTTTCAAAACCTATTATGAATTTGAAATTTTTTTGAGACCCTATAATTGATTTTAAATGTAAAGGTCTTCAAATACGAAGTTGTATATCTCTTTGAGCTCTATTACTTTGATATACGGAGTTTGTCTTTATTCTACTTTATTTGGAAAGTAAGAATTTTTTTGTGCTATATCTATTTTTAGAGACGGGTCATATTTTGAACTACCTCTAGCCACCTCTATAATAAATCTCTTATATTTTTAAAGACGATTGGAAAGCTCAACAACCTCTAAAAATTGGGTTTTTAATAATGGTTGTGTTCCCAACCTCCTCTAATTAAAATAGATGACATTTTTGGGGCGGCGAGAAACTCCAACCACCTCTAAAAATCGATTTCTAGATGCGGACATCTCATGAACCATTTTTAGAGCCGGTTCTTTGATAGAATCATCTCTAAAAAAAGAGGGGCCTCTAAAAATCGTTTCTGTATTAGTGGCATGGGAACATTGTTACATTGATATGTAATATTAGATTGATTCAATCATAATCTCCTTTAGTATCGTTTCCTCCACAAGCCATAATAACAAACGTCCTAAATTATATGCTTATGATTTCATCCGGATAAAATAAAGATCCCAATTAATAATATATTGTGATTGTTGTTTATGAAATACCTAAACAATGATCATCTGATAACACACAGCTCTGGCTGATGATAAAGGGGAGAATATTTAAAGTAATAATAACAAGGACGAATTCTATGGTGCCAACTTAACATCTTTTTTCTGCCCGTTTTTCACATGTGCACACAGTATGTAGGAACCACCACGAGATACGTGCCTTTAATTCTCTTATATATTATATTCCTCTTTTCAAGCATAGGTTCTTGATTCGCATTGCTAAGTGGGATTCCATCCGATTGATCCTATGATAGACACTTTATTGAGCTTGAAACTAATTCGATTCCCACAGGAATATTTGCCTCCGAGAAGGAGAGAATCGAAGGAGCCAGATAACTACCAAAAGGTGAAGCTCAAAACACGCATTGCCCTTTTGTGTTAATTAGGTTTAAATTTCTTTGTTGTTAAGCACTTTACCGAGGTGAAGCTCAAAGAGAAATATTCTTAAAAAAAGGATTTGTTAATGGGAGTGTTGAATAATCAGATAGTGACTAATGGAGTGTTTGGGGAATCAACGACTCATTCTAGATGAGATGATGCATCATGAATCTGTTCCTCAAATTCAATGAAATGACTCATTCATCCTACTAGTACTAATTATTAGCTCGTAAAGAATGAGGTGGTGATGGATCGTTTTATTCTATTCCGCAAACCAAACAAAAAAAATTAAAGAGTGAGATGATAATGGACTACTTTATTACATAGACCAAACACTCTAGACTAAGCATACATATGCACTGATCTAGAGCTCACTCATCAGAGACCAAATGGCATAACTTTAGTAAATAGTAGCTCAGTTTGTTATTAGGTTCCTTGTGGTATGATCTATCTATCGGAATTCAGGTCCTCGACACTTGGTATGGATGCTCGTGTTTTTTCTATATTTATTTTATGATTTAGTGAGGTTTTTCTTTTACTAGTAGGCGACGTGTCCTTCAGCGAGGAGTCTGTGGTGGCTTTGTCAATCTTGAGATCTGTCAGCTCAGTCTCTTGGAGTTGGTCACAAAGGTAAGGTGTGCATGCGTACATTGATAAGAATGAGTGTAGTGTGTTGACATGAGTGTCTGAAAACTCAGTTTATTCATTTATAGAATAAAGTGGCAGTATCCAAAGAATTAGGCAAGAATAATTAAGCATATTGTTAGTGATACTTCAACTTTCACTCAAGGTGCATGTTTCTAAGTTATGAAGAACTCCTATAGAATTTTTTTTTTTTGCTTCAAAAAATCCAACGGGCACATTCCAGTTGACTTTTTAAGTCAATTACTTTTGTTGTGCTGCTTGTTTATATTTTTTTATGATTCATTTGTGAAATTGAATTATATATAGATAAACGCAAAAAAAATGCTACTAAGATATGTTTTCATACAAAATAGTAAACCGGCCAAATTTAACAGTAATGCAGTCTGCATAGGACAAGCACACGAAAAGCAGTGTGACTATCAATGACATTTGATTTTAAAACTTCACCAGGCATGTTCTAGATGACTTTAGTAAGTCAGCTCACTTTTAGGGTTGGTGCTTATATTATCCGTGGATTATGTACCGTTAATACTTCATTCGTGGATTACAATATTGTAGTTATCCACATTTTTTTCTTCTCCCAAAAAGATATGTACTCTATAATTTTGCTCATAAATTTTCACAAAATAGCGAGATCCAACAACAAAATATGTATAACACCACCCTTTTAATGTCTCAATCCACACACAAATATAGTTATATACATACACAGAACAGCTATGATGTCAATCATCACTAAATCATCATTCCCTATGATTATATGTCGTTTTACATTTTTCAGGCAAACTTCTTTTAACTTTGACCATCAGTATTAAAAACAATTAGATTTTTTTTAAACACAGCACAGAGATACACATACACTCATCTATCCCTATATATGAGCATCTCCAAAAAAAGATCTTAAGATTAACAAAGTCACTATATGCGTATCGCTGATGAAGAGCACGTCGATCCCCTACCACTTCGATAGTCAAGTTCCACCACAAGTAACCTAATTAAATGAGGTACGGTCAATTCGTGGTCATAGAGTGACCATTGCCTATATGTATATATTATATTTGAAACTGGAGTGAGTTATATTATTATTTAAATCTCTATTATCCATTTCGAGTGTGACCTGACAATGTTTATAGGAGGGTCGGTCCGTTGCAATGGACAAGCACCTCAATCAGCGAAAAGCTTCATGCCCCCTGCCTTTCAGCCTTTGCACAAAGCGACCACTTGGATGGCGTCACCACCTTCTTCCCATCAAACAAATCCAATTGCTGGCAGTCCCAGCCACAAATAATGCAACGTTACTCGCAACTTTTATTTGTGGACAAATGGTCATTGCCTCCCGGCCGCTACAATGAACAAGGACAGAACGACACGTCCGATTACCTAGCTTTGATGTCACTTTATATGCCAGTCGATCACCCTATATATATATATATGTGTGTGTGTGTGTGTGTGTGTGTGTGTGTGTGTGTGTGTGTGTGTGTGTGTTAGGCTGCTGAATTGATGTGTTTGTGCGTGTGCAAAAGCGCAATCCGACGCCGTTTTCTTCCCCAAGTTGCTCCACTAACGTTGCTATATATTTTAGTGTCACAGTGCCTATCAACAAGCAAGCAAGCAAGCCAGGCAGCCAGCAAGTGGCTGTCTCTTGTGAATTTCACACCACTCCCAGCTGAAAAAAGATTTCTGTATAAATTATTAGGTCGTGCATGCAGCATGCATTAATCTATACTCGACAAGTTAAAAGTGGTGGTAACCGAAAGCAAAGCGAGAGAATACGAAAAGCTAGCCGGATCGGAGGTTTGGCACGAATATATCCAGAGTTAATTTCGCCTGAGATGAGCCTGGCTGGCTCAAGTCAAGTCGTATGCACAAATATAAAAATAGAAAATTCATCCAAATATTCTCTTTGGAAGACAGGATAAGAAGCGATCTATAGGAGAAGGATCTACAAATTTAAAACAGATGGAGTACTCTTCTTGGAGATGCCAATTGCCTAGCCTCAAAAGCTCGATCACTAGCGATATGCCTATAGTTGCATGCAAGCTACCAAACTCTACTTGGATCGACAAGATTCTCAAAACTAAAAGAGAAAATGATTAAAATATAAATTACATACACTAGCTTAATATAATACGGTGGACCAAACCAAAGTCTTCTTTCTCAGTCCCAGACAGGAATATGGGATGGGAACACAACTCAGAGAGAGAGAGAGAGAGATTTCTCTCTCTTAGGTAAGCAAGCAAAAGCTACTGTGTGCCTCGCCCTCACTATAAAAGGCCCTCACCAACCCAGGCCTTCTTCTCCAGAGCACCAAGAGAGCAAGCCAACAAGCCACAGCTAGGTAGCTGACTCTTCGATCCACCATTCACAAGCAAGCAGGCAAGCACTAGCAAGGAAGAAGAGAGCAAGACAAGAAGAGCAATATGTACCACCATTTCCATGGCGAGGTGGCCAGCCTCCGCTTCCTGTCCCCTCCGAGCGCCTCCTTCGCCGCGCACCAGCACCACCACATGAACATGGCCTTGCCGCCTCCGGCCTACTTCCCGGCGCCGTCCTTGGAGCCGGAGTCGGCTTTCCAGGACGATGCTACTCTACTAGCCATCATCGACGGCGGCGGCGACGCGGCTTGCTTTGAGCTTGACACCATCGTCCGGGAAGCCGCAGCGCACCTCGCCGGCAACAATGGGTCGCCCAGCTTGTCGGGCTCCGGCTCCGACGGCGCGGGCAGCGGCGGCTACCAGCTGGACGCGGTGATGACGACGGCAGCGGCCGACGAGGAGCACCGGCGCCGGCGGATGGTGTCGAACCGGGAGTCGGCGCGGCGGTCGCGCATGCGCAAGCAGCGGCAGCTCAGCGAGCTGTGGGCGCAGGTCTCGCACCTCCGCGGCGCCAACCGCCGCCTCCTCGACGAGCTCAACCGCGCGCTCAGGAGCTGCGCCGACGCCCACCGCGAGAGCGAGCGCCTCAGGGACGAGAAGGCCGAGCTGGCCAAGAAGCTCGACCAGCTGCTGCTGCAGGCGGCCGCGGAGAAGGGCGCCGCTGCCGGCGCCTCGACCTCGAGCAATCACAGTTGCTCATCGGAGGCGGAGGCGGAGGCGGAGCCATGCAACAACAACACCAGCAGCATCAATATTGCTGAATGATCGAATGCATTATCCGACCCAATTTTTACTCGAGAGGATAATTATATATTTATTAATAATAAGAACATGTGTGACATGGATAATTAATTTAAGGAGAGAGATGCACACCTTCACCCGATTCAATATTTCTACCCGTACCAGTTTTGTTTTTGTTTTTAAGAGTTACTAGTGTTTTTGGTATTTGTTACCTTAAGGATGATAAGTTAACGTGGATATCATGATAGTGCTATTTTTCGAGTTGCGACTTGCAAACCTGTTAATGAAGTAATGAGCCCCTATTTGGTAGAGCAGTCAGAAAAAATGCTTCTGGGAAGTCATACAAACGAAAAAAAAACACTGTCAAAATAAATTGGTCTTATCTAGTTTTTGCGTTCTAGCTTATTAGCAATAAGCTGTACCAAAAGGGCAAGGCTTCCCGATTTTACTGTGTTCACGGTAGGCCAGTACAAGTCCGGCGTTTCAAAGAAAACCGTAAAACTAAGGCATGCAAGTACAAGAAGACTTGTCATAATTCAGTGCAACTGATTAGTGATGACACGGCTCCAACTTATATGTGCCCTTGGAGGCATGGCTTATGAGCTCATATACTGATGTACACAGTTTTCAACTGCGAAAAATGAGCATGAACTCCAGGCACAGGCATTTCACAGTCAAATGTAGATAATATGGGTTATGGCCAGGAACTCTTGACAGAGCAACAACCCACATAAAATCCAGTTGACCAGAAACAAGAAAAAAATATAGATATCAACTGCAAAATTGTGTGGCTGAAGATAGGAACGGCCCCCTGTGCACGAGCACTGAGATTCAGAGCAAAACAGATCTAGACCCTGAGGCCGCATCGCGAGTGCAAGTGCGGCATCAGCTCAGGCTGTCCAAGGGTACGTGTGAACACCGGGGGGGGGTCAAAGGAGGTAGCCACCAGCGTGAGATGCTCACATCACAGGGCCCAAGCAACAGTGAACAAAAGGGCTGGGGGCTGGGGCACTGGCTCACACCAGGCGCCGGTGGAAGAAGCACCAATGCACCATCCACCATGCCATGTCTCACAGTGATGGGCATGGAGCTTTCCTTACAGCAGGAAGAAACAACTGGAAAGTACAAGAGGGCTGAGCACTTCAACAAACTGTCCCTCCCAGTCCCAGGAGGCGTCTTACCTGCAACAGCACAGTTGCATGAAGATAAGAGTAGCTGATGCAGTTCAGGTGTGGGTGTGTTCATCCATCTGCTGCTCATCATGATTCCAAGGGGGGCACTTCGAGATTGCAAGCTGTAGCTTGCCATCGATGTTGCAGATGCATTGCAATAATTGGCATCAGAGTGCTAGGATGTTGGTACTGCAAACAGAATATTAGGAGACAAGATGCTAGTGCCCTACAAATTACATCATTTCAGAAGAAAAGGAATCAGAAAATATGCGAAGATCATGGATATGACACCCGTATCAGGTAAAAAGTTGAAACATCCCTGTGGAGGAATAATATCAATATCAGTGTACTTCCATAGATATAGGCAATGGATCTCAGTATACCTGTAAACAGGTCTACAAAACGAAATTTGCCTTTGGTTCAAAACTGTGTAAGGTTAACTTGGTCCCGTTAAAAATATACAAGCTCCAGGTCACTGATTTTAAAGATAACAGATAGAAGTTAGTGATGCAAACTACTGGGTTCTTATCCGTCGGGTGGTCATGATGGATAGTTGCCACATGCCAGGAGTTAGATATTTCTTCAGCTAAATGAGGTGCTCAATCATTTGACATGGCTTCACCAGCCAGAGATGGAGAAATGTCCTTCTCAGTTGAGCTCTTCTCTTGGCAAAATTTTGCTGGATCTGCAAACAACCTTGTAAATGGCCACCTGAAAACAAACAAAAAAAACATATGGTTGCTGCAGTGAAACTTCAGATCAGTACTCCAAGAAGCAAATTAAGAGAACACTACCTGCTTAGCCGGATGGTCTTGGACCCTATAGCAATTTCTTCAAATGCGTATCCTGTTCACAGCATGGTAAAAAACAGTAAAGAGAATCAGAATTACACATATGATTGCATTGGCAGTATAGAGCTTCCACTTGCAGCAACTGATCCAGTCAGTATAAAAAGAAAAAAAAGGGAGAAAAAACAAGTTGGCTATCAAACTTCTTGTCTTTTTTGTACAAAGCACGGAAAGCAATCATAAATTCATTTCTTATGGAACTACAATATGACATAATGGTAAGGCATCGGGTTATTGATCAGCTAATAATGTGTGATCCATAGACTCATGCTATCAGCCTGTTCGCTTGTTGGTTTCAGCCAGGGCTTATCAGCCAGCCAACAGTGTTTTCCTCTCACAACAAACCAGCACCAGCCGGGCTTATTAGCCCAGAAACCAACCAGCGAACAGGCTCTATGATTATTCAGAATTTTGCAGTACTATTAGTCTTGGCCACTAAGGAAATACTGGATTTCAGTCTGCATATCATTAGTATGTCAAGTTGTCAACTTACGTTTCAGATTAGGAGAGTGGCATTTTTACATGTACTTGTTGGTAAGTGCACCATAAACGCCTTCAAATGTGCCTCAAGATTGATGCAAACATTTGAAATTGAAACCAATAAAATATACTGTATTCAACTCATTGTAAATTGAAATGCCATTCCTCAACTGTCCCCTTATCACTTGGCTCCCCTTGGCTTCTCTATACAATATGAACTAGCCTTGGAAACAATGGATTCGTAGACTCCAGAAGATTTTACTCATACCTAGTGAATTTTAGTGCTAACACATTTCATTTTAATTCATTAAGTTGACTTCTTGATTCGAGAGTAGCACATCCTGAAATATGATGAACTACATATCAACAGAAAATGCTGGATAACATAACTGACAGATTATATTGTCTGAAACAAAATAAGTGAAACAAATGTTCATCTTAATTTACCACGCCATTCAGTTCTTACAAATTACCTTTTTCAAAAGTCCTGTTGGAAAAATATTTGGCCTTCAACCGTGCTGCAAGCTTACCCTGATATTTTTTGGTTTTCTCTACATGCTCCAGGGTATTTAGCTCTCTATACAGAGTAATAAAAAGAACATTTAAACTTTCATGGTTTTCGTAGTGACCAAGGAACAGCTTAATTTGACAAGTAGAATACACAATTCACAACTAAAGACATTAGATAAAATGACGTTGTAAAAAAATGTAACAAATTATTGAAAAGATGCATTATCAATAACAATCACTAAGTAGGGGTCTACTATTTTTTCGATGAACGCAACGATCCATTGTCAATTTGTTAGGAAGACAAATGGAGCAGAAGAAGACTTTAAGTGAAAAATATGAATTGAGATGCCTTCCATGGGCTAAAAGCTTGTTTTGTAGTCCCAGGGGGAACTAACATGATTTTTGACATAAACACAGGTTGCAGTAAAGGTATTCTTGTTTTGCACTATTGACAACTTGTGTAGCCATATGAACTCGCAGAGACATCAGTGCAATGTGCTGTTAAAGTTAACTGTCAAACAAGAAAGACCAAGCAATCCTCAAATTACTATTGAAAAACAGAAATTATATTGTCAACAGTTACAAAACTGCTAGTACTCATTAGTCAAAGCTTGCCACGGCCAGTTCATCCATGGTAGAAAAGATTGCTATTCCGGCAGGAATGTTGGATAGGAAATACGAATACGGCTGCATCTCATAGAAATGTCTTTTTTTTTCCTTTTTAACGAACCACACAAGACATCTGACAGAAACATCCTGGTCTTGGACACATTGCCACATTGGTCCTGGACACATGCAATGTAGTTTCCCAAACTCTGAGCTACAAAGAAAAGCAAACAAGAAACTGCAAGACCTAAATCATCTCAAAGTATTCATGTACGTTAGGGACTACTCTTGTCATTTGGCACTTGGCAGTATCAATTAAGCACCCACAATTGGGCACATGAGTGCATACAAAGAAGCGCACGTATGTGTCAGCAGCACTGTTGCCGTGGAGCGTGGATAATTCTACTCGCTGAAAAAGCTGCAGGAAACCATCCTAGCAAGACTGACAACAACATTCGGAAATGCGCTTAATTCGTGAACCCGGAACCAGTTAGGCAGTTCCCGACGTAGCTGCACAAGTCCTGGGCGACAATTGCACAAACACAGAGCACGAGAGAGGGGGAGCAAGTGAGAGGGCCTTACGAGTAGTAGTCCGCAGACGGAAGCCGAGCCGTGGCCTCCGCCTCCTTCGCGGGCGGAGATCGGGAACCCTAGGTGATGAGGTCAGGTGAGCTGAGCGTGAGCGTGAGCGCGAGCTGAGTGGAGACCAGGGCCCGAGAGCGAGAGACAGAGAGGGAGGGAAGTCGTACCTCGACGGGTCCACGCTCCGGCGCCACGGTGGAGACCGTGCCCTGCGTCGCTGGCTGCGGCGGCGGCGGCGGCGGCGCCCCGGCAGCGGGAGGCCACGGGGCGGACGGCATTTGGAAGAGGGAATGCTGCTGACCGATGACCAATGAAAGCGGACCTCGTCAATCTTTTTCTTAGGTGCGTTGCTACGGGATTTTGTATTAAAATACACGTATCCCACCGTAAAACAACAATACCGTAAAATTAAATATCAACATTAAAGTGATATTTAATAAAAAAAACAAAGTTCTTAAAATTATTATAGTCATAGAGAGCACGGCATCGTAGGCTCACAAACTCTACTATATAGATCTTTTCGTGATGCAGCTAAGATAATATTTTATATCGGCAGCAAGAAATCTCCGATGTCTATTTTTTTGTGCGCCAATAAATCCACAAATAAGTTCCGCCACATCTTCATACCATCCTGTACACAGATTCAAGTATATATATAAATATTAATGCATGTCACACGGTAACACTTTGTGTCTTGAAAAATCTCTCACATAACCTTAAAACAACATACGTTATACTCACCGTATAAATATGTATGGCTTTAGGTCTATTCCACGCAGACATATATGTAGAATAAGATATCCACTTGAGTGCCTGTGGTAAGATCCACCATCAGCAATATATAAAAATTAGTTAAATCATAGGTATTATTATTGCAAGCGACGGTGACTCTGAGTTAGTTACCCATCTATGTCATCTGTAATGTTTTTTTCACAAATAAATTTTCACTCGAAGATATCATGGTTCCATCCAGAAATATGTATATTCACTGTGACCACGTACTGCAAGTTAAATCAAAAATTTGCCCGGTCTACATCAGCACTATGAGAATGAGATACAAATATGCCCTTCATATCATCTAAATATTCAATCCATGTTACCAAACTAAAACTCGTAGTTTCTGATTGAGATCAGGCCTAGTGCTAAGCTATATTGCGATTTTATCTTATTCTCAAGTCTATTGCCATCAAATAATAGCAATAAAACTTATGAATATAGTACCCGGAATGTTTACTTCTTGCAAGTAATTTAACCTTGCTGTTATGGGGCATCGGAGAGGGAGAAAACCTCCCACCTGATTCCATCTACAGTCCAAACCTGCCCGATAGATAGTTCAAGGGTTTTACATCATTTTCGAAGACAGACAAAGTTACATTGTCCTTATGAATCTCATGCCCATGACACAAGAGCTTGAGAAAGGGCGAGTTCAGGCCATGGAGATCAGAGTTGCAAAACCGCAGGCTACATGCTACAGTACAGTTTGTGAACACGATGTCAGACGAAGACGTTAAGAATCAAATCAGTACATTGAAACAATTTATATAGTACTATTAGGAGATGATGTGTACCTGTAACCACATGTTGCAAACAATTTATGCAAAAGAAAAACTTAAAATACGGAGGTATTCCTATGTTCTTTGTTGTTTCCCAACTGTCCAAGTAGATTAAACTAAGTCGTATGAAAAAACATGTGATTCATGAATAGAAGCTAATTTTGCTCACCCCTTACCTTAGTGCTTGATGTTTTATCCCACTTTACGTCCTTGGTAAGTTCTGTGCAAAAAAGAAACACGGTCAAATAGGCAATAGTACAACATTTGTAAACTAAGACATAGATTATGTTAAATAGCTCGTGTGTTGCAACGGAAATAAAATAATGTCCGACCACACCATTGTGGACCGATATCATGTATTAAGGGTGATACATTTATATGATGCTATTAAAGAATCATCTTAACCATTCATGATTAATTGGATCATGATTCCAGTATGTCCTTGCAAGCGTGATACGAGCATTTCCTTACTAACCCGATGTCCATTCTTCGGCTGCCCTTGCAAGGGCTACCAGACCAGCAGCCATCACTGAAGGAATGACAAGGCATCAAATTGCAAGCTATGATCATTGCGACGGGAACAACCATCCGACCCTGGCCAGGCCACGCGCATGGCGATCGCTTTGCCTATGCCACTGTTGTCCCACCTGCGACGACGCTCTGGCTTGTTCGGCTGGTATTAAAGCCGGCTGATAAACCGGCTGAAGCTGTTTTATTGTGAGAGAAAAATACTATTCTAGTTAATAAGTCGGCTGATAAGTTCAAGCGAACAGCCCCTTATCTGCACGTCGTCAGCCAAGAACAGCCTGTGACTCCCAAAGCAATCTATGGCTAGCATGGACACAGGTCGACGAGAGCCGAGGTTGGACACAGGTCGAGAGCCACGCCCACGACGCACGGGGGACCTATTAAGCTGACACCCAACAACGAGTGATTCATTTTTTGCATGTGAGTCACAGCATCAAGGCAAATGTATTGAATAATTTGGCGTTCAATTTGCCTACCATGCAGTCTAACAATCATTTGTCATTCCTAAATCAAATGAAAAGGAAAGCAACAAGGTTGCAAGCTCATCATCTTTTGCCGTTGACGACACCAAACAATGCAGAGACAAAGAGGTCTTACTGCAAATGCTCACTGAATTGAAGTGCCATACACAATGCTCACTGAATTGAAATGCTATACACAATGATAATCGTTCCATTAACTTCTAGTAATTTTTGACAGTACAATAATATACACCAAACAAAACAGGGGCTTTATATACACCAAACACCAGAATTGTAAGCTCAGATAGAATATCCTAATTCACTCTAAAGTTGTAAACAGTCTACATCATCTAGTGCTTAACAATAACACTAAACCTCTGACAAAGGTGTAAACTAAAGTAACACATAGCTAGCATTTCTTTATGAAAAAAAGCTCAGCTAACAGTACATTACTCAACAACCAAAACCACGCTTAATGTTGAAAATCAGTGATAAATTGACCTGCAAGAAACATAAATATACATGCTTGGATCATAATGACACCAAAATTCAGAAGAAAGGAAATAAATTATAAGGCACCTACGACAATCACAACATAAGGTTTCAGTGTTGACAGTTGTGCTTAGCGAACAAGAACTAACCATATCATGCACGGTGATCTCAAATGGTTCCTGCTTGACTTCTTCTCAATTTTTTAACATGTAATTCGGTCTGAAACCCAAAATCAGAAAAAATAAACCGAAGGCGCGTATGAGGCTATGACAATCACTCGTCACTGCATATAAATAGCATTAAGGTTTCAGTTTCAACAATGCTGCCTAGCAAACAAACACTAAACATATGGTGCACGCACGTCGACCTTGACAGGACTGCTGCCTGAATTTTCACCAATTTCCTCTTGAGGTTTGCTGCCCTGAAACCCACATTTTTGACTGAATAACCACAGTGCAAGCAAAAAAGAATATTGATGTTTATTGATTTGAGGCAAGTTAATCAAAACGTTTGCACAGAAGTCTTTATCTAACAAGTTGTCACCCTGAGACAATTATTTCCTTTGAGGTTTTTTAGGAGTAGAGAAGAGAATCAGCACAGCCTCCCTAGTGGGAAGGGTATGGTTCAACAGTTGGATTTGGATCACCAGATCACAAGTTTGATTTTGTAGCCCATTTCATATAAAAAAATCCTAATTTCTTGCGTTGCAATCTGACACGTGCTGTTGAAAATGGTCTGGAATTTGGGAAAGAGAAAGAGTTAATAAATAAACTGAGCGGTAAACTTCAGAACAAGACATCCTAAGCTCGAGCTCTGCTTTTACTTGCAACAAGATATAAAAATGGTGAACTTGACATGCAAGCAATAGTTGTCCGATTGAATCGCAACCCCAAGGTGCAATCAATCTTATCATTATTCAGACTTCAGAGGCCAGCTCAGATTATGAAGCAAGCACAAATCGCATAAAAAAACTTCTATTAACACCCGGTAGGATTTGCCTCATGAGCATACTGTTGAATATGATGTGTGCAGCTCTAGGGAGGTGATCGTGGACGTGGACATGGACATGGCCACGGCGGTGAGAGACGCTGTAGGTGATCTCGCAGCAGATGGTGCCCGCCGTCCACTACAGCACCATCACGTAATAGTCAAACCAGCCTACTCCCCGCAAACTAAATCCTAATGCCACATACCGATGCCGGCCACGAGGATGACACCAAGAAGAACGGCGCAAGCAGCGCGCTGAGGAGAAGCACGGCAAGACAGATGAGCGACAGCAGCACATCAACTATTACTTCCTGATGAGTAAGGGAATTACCTAGAGATATATGACGGGCGCTGACAAAGGGACGGGACTCACCATCCCCAGTTCCCCACCGAGGGCGGCGGCCAACCAGAGCCGCCATCGCCGGAGGACTCCATCATGGGGCGCGAGGAGTGCCGATCGCGGATCTGTGAGCAGAGAGACCCCGACCGAATCTTGGATCCTGCTCGCCGGGTGCTGGAGGCACTTGCGGCTGTTGGAGGTAAGCAGCACGGAGTGAGGTGGAGACTGATCGCCGCGCATGCTTGATGAGCGGAGGCATCGTGGTAGCGCCGCAAGATGCACATCGACGGCAGGCTGCGCCGGATCGCGGGCTTGTGGCTCAGGGCGGTGCTTTTACTGTGCGTCGCGCCCTAGCGGGGCACCCACGGCTAGGCGAAGCCGTCGTGCGCGCCCTGGACGACGTGCCGTGTGACGGAGGAGCAAGGGCGAGGAGGGAGGCGATCGCGATAGAAACGGCGAGCAGGCGATTGATTTATGTTGCCTTTTTTAGCCGGGATCATCACATGGGCGAGGGGAGACCGATTTCTTTCCTTATTTCGCCGGCATGGTCGCGCGCGTGATTTCTGGCCACGGAGTCGCGGGATCACAAGTATGGCATACGGATGACACCAAAACTTTGTCCCAAGAAAAAATGTCTATGTTTCATTTTATTTCTTTTTAGTTGTACGTAATATGTAATAGGAGAAGGAGATTGCAGGAGATATATAAAGGCACTCTTTGAGTGCCTCACAACTGATATTATTTTAAAAAAACAAAGGTCATTATGAAAGAAAGACAATACGATATAAGACAATCTCTCAAAATAAGAGTAAATTCTTCAACTTCCTTTGATCGTTGACTGCTTGCAGGAACTCGAAGATCGCACTGAAAAGAAAGAAAAAAAATATGCAAACACTCTTGCCCGATAAGGCTTGAAACCCGCAAAAGCCACTCGCCGTTGACAACGATAAAAAATGCAGACTTAGAATCCTTCACCGTTAGAACACTGTCTTGTCAATCTTTATCGAGTGAATGATGAAAACAAATGAAAATGGTGGACATTCTCCAGAAAATTCGATTTGGACAGTTCATTTTAGATCGGACGGTATGTATAGTTCGAAATATTTTAGGTGGAACCATGGCAAAATCAAACCCCTAGCACCAAAGGTACATTGAAAATGCCAAATGTTGGATCGTGGTGAGGAGAACATTACCCAAGAATCATTCATGCTTCCGATCACTTTTTATCGTCAACACGAGCATGGTCATTTGGTGTTTTTGTTTATTACTAGTAAATTTACTTGTGCATTACAACGAAACATAATATCATCACTAGACGAGAGTTGTTGTACGACCGTGGGTTATGAGTTCGGGTCACAACGAGATACGAAGGGTACGACCTAGTATATATTGGAATCGGATCATATATCCATCATCTTAGACGCAAGTTTCGTTAAATCACATGAGTATAGGTCATAAATCCGGATCATGTAAAAAACAGGATAAAAGAAATTGTCTACTGTCCGGGCAATTAGGAGGAAATAGACGGAAAATAGAATGAAATTCTGGCTTTAAATTAATATTAGGTATAGATATAAATTAATAACATATGTAATCAATGAAACTAACGTGTTTGCCAAGCATGTGACATATATGTCTTGTGGGTGCAGTAAGCTACCCAATCTGAGTCATATATCAAATTCAATTGGAAGTCCTATGAAGATTGTGCACAATAGATAAAGTGTTTGAAAGTTGCGTACACGATAACAATGCCAATGCCAACGGATGAAGTGGCAACGGTCGGCAGAAGAGTATGCCCCGATCGGATGATACGGTGCAACATCTTTGGGACCCGACAGATCGTCCTGTGGTGCACAGAAAGTTACAAAAGTTTCCAACAGATACTTGGGGTGGATGGGTAGCGTGTTCCTAGTTGCTTTGTTGATGTAGTGGAAGTGCTCTAAGAAGACAGAGCAAGTGATCCTACACTCTGCATACCTTCTCAAGTGCATAAATATCACATCAAAGGCCAAGAGACACTCCATTTTTCATCCTTTCAAGGATTAGGCCTTAGAGCTTGAGTGATTGGGTGGTTGTGTCATTGTAATCTTTATGAGCTGAAGCCCTTGAGATCTTTGTGACTTTTCAAGAGGCATTAACCCTCCAAACATGGCGTGGAGCGGTAACTTGGTGTGCGAGGACGAGGAGACTCCTTCCTTCATGGATCCGTGCTAAACCGACTAGTTCAATAGGCTTTTAACAATCCGATTGCGCCATTTTTTAAATGAATATTATGTTCAATCTTTTACGGTCGGATTGCCGATCTGATCCTATCCTAGTAACTATGCTTACATAGCCTGAGAAATGCTCAAGTGCCATTATCGAACGAATGCTTGTCGACCGGGAGCTATAGCCAAAATTTGTACCCTATTGCTCATAATTTTTTTCTTAATCTATGGCCTTGTTCGTTTCGCTGAAATTTAGCTGATACTGATGTTTATGTTGATTTATTGTGAGAGAAAAATATTGTTCATTTGCTGAAAAGTACTACTGAAATATATTGAATTTCTTATTTAAAGGTGAATAATTGTTTGTAAAGTATTTTTTTCATTTATGACATAGTAGTTACCACCACTATCCCAAATTATAGGTTGTTTTAGGTTTCTAAGGTATATGTCTTTGGCTATATACTTAGATATACGATATATGTCTAAATATATTTAGAAAACCAAATAACAACAACAACAAAGCCTGTCAATCCAAGTAAGTTAGGGTAGACTGGAGTTGAAACCCACGAAGAGCCCTTAGTCACGATTTAGGTACATCAATAGATGCTTTCTAAGCACTTCTATTAAACATATTAAAAAAACCCAAAACGACATATAAATTGAAACAGAAGTACATTAGGAAACCATCGTATCTTTGAACCACTCTATCATTTCAAATCAAAATATCTATAAGGCTGGGATTTGGGGTGGGAGATGTACTCCGAGTCTCCGACTCATGTAGACTGTAGTTAAATTTGGGACCTCGGATTTCACATATAAGTACGAGGTGATTTTGCAGGTGTCCTTGGTTGTTTCCGACTCGACTCCTGCACGTGACCAGCCGCCATTCAGCCCTGCCGCGGCGGCGCTCCTCTCGCCGCCGCCGCCCTTGCCCCTTCGGCCCCTCCCTTCGATGGTTCGCACGTGCTTCTCGTTGGCTCCGCACCGTCAGGGTCATCCCTCATCGGCTCATCCGCTCCACCGACTGCTCGGGTAATGAAAAGCGGGTGATTTCTTTGTTTGGAATTTGGGAAGCAATCGACTAAGATCTCGGAATCCTCTCCACCTTTCTGTTTTTTTTAAAGAGAGATCTACGTACTAATTAGTCCACGGGAACAATTCGGTTACTTAGTAATTATATAATCTACGCAGTGTACTGCAACTGAATCTGTAATTTTGTGTTTTCAAGCTAGTTCCTGTATGTTAATGATTTTGCATCTGAGATTCAGTGGATGCAAATGTCACCATTTTTATAGATGAAGAAGAACTCGTCATTGGTTACGTTTTTTGTCCTGTTTTGCTTTAATTGAACATGCTGTCCATAATAGAAAATTTTCTCTAATTTAATTCATTAATTAAACGGCAGGTCATGCCCTTTTATACGTTAAGAAAAAGTTACAGAAAAAACAGTTCTGAAACAACTGTGGTTCACCTTGATGTTCTGACTTGGACAGGTTTATACACTCAAAGTCAAATATTATGATGTTCTGATGAATTGCAGGCTTATGACTCATGAGCTTCTTCATTTCTAAATGACGCTGACTGACAAGGGATGTGCTTTGTTGCCTCCTTTTACGACTTCCTGTCCATCTTGCAGAGTTTGTGTTCAGGTGGTCCCTGTTCATGTTCAGTAGGAGTAACTTCAGATCAAGATTCTGAGCATTTTCTTTTACTTTCTGTCAAAAAAATGCTCTTTTTGTTTCATGTATAAAAATATTGGCAGCATGGTCAGACAGTAGAACTGTATAGGACATAAGATTATATATACTCCTACTCTGCAAATGTATAGAACAGTAATTGTATAAGAGCATTGCAGTTCTGATGGATCTTTGTTTTCCTTTTCCATCTCTGAAAAATTGCTTGTTTTGTTTTTCTTTTCAGTTGGCCACTTGTAGTGTCGAGTGAGTGTGACTACCAATTCCCATTTTTATCCTGTTCCTGAACCTGAAGAGAGGCTGCCAAGCTGTTCAGAGTTCAGACTCCAGAGGCGTATCTGTTTCTGTTCCAGGGATGAGGATGGCACCTTGCTGTTCAGAGTTCAGACTCCAGAGGCGTATCTTTGCCTGCATTATTCTTCCCACCGAGAACGACTACCTGAACAGTGCCAAAGTCGCCTTTCGACACTTGCTGCTCTGGATTGAAAAGAATCATACATGGGAATAGCAGGTGATAGCTGGACTCCCTTGTGCATCTTCTTCTGTTGTCTGCATGCTTTATTGGGCCGTGCAGACTCGCATCATAATCAAGTTCGTTCATGGAGAATTATTGGTGTGCGAGGCTTAATTGCAGCATGTTGCTGCCACCACACATTAGGAGACGCAACCATACCTTGTTTAATTCTTGTATAAAGTCTAGCAGCTCATTGCCACCATTATGCAAGGAGATTGGTGCAAAAAAGAGGTGCATTAGCTGTACTCGTGTTGTTCTTTTCATATATTCTTCTAGAACATGAGGCATGCATATTTTTATATGCTTTTTTGTTGATTTGGTGTGGCAGAAAAAAAAATACATACACAGGGATAGGGGGGATGTTTTGTTTTAGAGACATGCTAATTAAACCAGCTTACATCATTGTAGGTTTGGTTATGGCCATTAATTAGCTTGGCCTGCGTGATAGGCAAATCATTGTGTCCACCCTGTCCACAGCATGTGCAGCAATTGCTGCGTTGATGCTGCATGAGTGGTGTGGTTAGACAAATATTCCTGCATTCTGGAGTTCAGGCCACATAACAGGTTCCTCTGCCGCGTTGTTATATAGGATAGGATAGGATACTAGTACTCACCACATGCATGATAGATGGGCATGCAGGGGCAGCCATGCCATGCATTGCCAACAAATGATCACTTGAGTTGAGGCTACAATGCCACACCAAGGTCACCTGCTCTCAGCATCTGCTCGAGGAATGTGAGTTGGCAGGCTGTTGGCTCGGCAAGCTTGCAGCAGCTAGCATAGCAACGTTTCCCTGTGATCGATACATGTTCCTGCTCCTTTATGTTTAGCTCAACTTAGGTAGTGATGATTGCTGGATATTATTCTTTACTGAGATGTTATATGGTTGGAGATTTTGCTAGGCAGATAACATGTGAGCATGTGCACTCTTTTTCTTAACAATAGATATTGTATTGTGACAACAGAATATGCAATGCACACACATTCCTCTGACGTTCAAGATACGAGAACGAGTACTAGGGAAGCAGTTTTTTTTTTCTTCTTCTTCTGTTTGCTGTCATATGCCCCATACTCCCCTTCGTCCCAAAATAAATAAATCAACTTGTGGCTAAGAAGTTGATTTATTTTGGGAGAGAGGGAGTACACGATAACTTGAGGTGAGGAAACCCTCAAATATATCCATCTGGTCAGTATATAGGTTATGAGTTAGAGCAGCGTTCATTAATATCTACATACACAGAAGGAGATTGCAAGCAACATTAAAAGCACAGGGCACTGAAGAACAACAATGACAAGAGGTTACAGTAGATTTTTTTTTACATGGCAACGGCTAACGAACGAACCTACTACTGGGTGGTCAACGAGGAGGAGGAGATGGCCATATGGAGAAGGCAAAAACAAGGGCCAAAAAATAGCCTTCCCATTGGTTGATCTATCTCCTCAGAATGAATGCATGCTTGCTTGATGCTTCTTCTTCATCTTCTAACAGCAAGCAAGGTTTCGAGCTCGACGAGCAATGGCGAAAAGGAGGATTCATGCTACTGGTACAGTGAATGAAACGAAGCTAATAGTAATAGTACATTTCTATCAGTCGTCGATGTTTGTTTTACCAGAGGAAGAAGCTTCTCCTTGAAGAGCCGCCGCCTCTCTTGCTGTGGCCTCGCCTTGACGAGTTGCCGTCTCCTCCTCCTTTGTCCACCTTGCCATTGCCAGCAGCAGCTTTCTTGCGGGAGCTGGCGCCGAACTTTGTGCGTGCGCCGCCACCTTCCTCCTGCTCTTCCTTGCCATGATGTGCTCCATCATCATCGTTGTTGTCTTCATCTTGTTTGCCGTGTTGGTGTTCCGGCAGGGACGACGGCGACGGCGACTTCACTTTAGCTGGGCCGGTGGAGGCATCGGACGCGAGGGAGTCGTCGTCGTCGGCATCGGCGTAATCTTGGTAGCCCTGCTTCTTGCCGCGGCTGATCATGTAGCCGTAGCCGTCGTCGACGCTGCTCCCTTGGCTGCCGCTGCTCTTGCCGCTGCCACCAGCGTCGTCGTCGTGGCCATGCATATGCATGGGCGAGGCAAGGTACATTGTCCAGCCGGACTCGCAGCTGTTGCAGCCCTCGCCGGCGCCGTCGTCCTCCCCGGTGATGTGGGAGGAGGACTCCATGGCGGCGGGATGGAGTGCGAAGATGGCCGCCGGTCGATGCAAGAGGCCGAGAGAGAGAGACAAAGCAGGATGGGGAAAAGCTAGAGCAGAGAGCCAAAGGGAATGTGGTGGGAATGAGCAGCTAGCGTGAAGCCTGAAGAAACAGAGAGAGAAGCTCGGAAGAGAATGGCTGAGCTTGGGACTTGGGAGGGAGATGAGAGGATGGATGAATATGAAGACGAATATACTAGTGTCTGTGTGTGTCTGGTAGAGTTGTAGGAGAGGCTATATTTTATTTTTATGCTTGCTCTGGGCGCCCCATCAATGCAAGGCTGAAGAAGCCATTGCTGCTTCCCTGGCCTGCTGCGGTGCTTCCTGGAGTTGGACACCCACGACCACGAGCTGAAGGAGGGAACATTGAAGCCTCTGGCACCCGGCCACCATCTTCGTCTTGGTATTGGCCTTGGTCCTGGCCTGGCCTTCTTCACAGGAGGAGAGGAGAGGAGACGGACGAGCGAGGACCCCGGACTGGACTGGACACGGGCTAGGGTACGGCCGCGAGAAACGCAAGACTCTTGCTCGCGTCGTCCTGTGTGTGCCTACAGGGTCGCTGGCGTTGGGGAGGAAGAGGGAGGGGGAGAAGGGGAGAGGTGTCAGGGGGAGGGGAGAGTGGCGGCAGGCAGGGCAGTGTCCTTAAATGGGAAAGACAGGCTCCAACTCTCTCGTAACTTTGCCAACCATTTTGTTCTCTGTCTTGTCACCAAGCCCAGAGCAGCGGCCGGAGTCTAGCCGTCTACAGGGCTCCTGCTCTGCTCTCCTCTGTTCAGCGTGACAGGGCTTCCGCTGTGCTGTGCTGCCCTGCCCATGTGGGCGTCCAGTGTCCTGCCTCTGTTCCCGGCTCGGCTCCTCCTCCTCCTCCTCCTCCTCCTCTCCTCTGGCCGGGACAGCCGGACAGGGCAATGGCGAAATCTATCTATCTCCTCCTTTGCTTGTTCGCTTGTGCCTGTGAGACAAGACAGTGAGAACGAGGCAGGCGGTATAGGAACTCCAACTGCAATCATGCATATGATGAGTAAGAGGAGAGGAGCGAGTATTCAGTTGCGCTGACGCCTGTCGAACGTTGCTGGTGTGTAGACTGTGCAGTGCAGCAACCAATGCCCCCAGTTTGCATTAAGGCCCGTTGGCTTCGCTGAAGCCGAAACATTGTTCCGACTGATTTGCTGTGAGAGAGAAAATACTGTTCCGGCTAAAAAAATAAGTTGAAAAAAACGGATTATAAGAGAAGCGAACAGGGCCTGAGGCTAATTTTTAGGTCTAGATAAAAATTAGCCTAGCTAAGCTTTTATTTTATAAGTAGCCTAGCTAAGCCTAGTGAGGAAGTAAGCCTAGCTCGATTGGTTGGGTAAGAGGTGTGGTCATACACCTAGCCACCTAGGTTTAAGTTCTCTCTTTGACTGATTTTGAGTGCATATTTCTCTTCTTAATGAAAAACCACCTAGTTTCTCCTAGACTGTATCTCGTTTTTTAGCTAAGCCTAGTGGTGTTTGATCCCTATTAGATGTAATAATTGGATTTGGACTAGAGTGCCCTATAGATGGGCACGATACTACCACGACAGTATGCCTCATCCATGTTGGTGTGTGGTGCTATCGTGCTGATATCTTGATCCATGCACGGACACGGCGCTATGATCCCTTTATCTGTGTCATACCGACACTATGGGAACAACGACGGCCTAGCGTGTTCGTAGCACTATAGGCCATTTGGGGTCGCACCTCTCATCGAGTCATCGTCGTTACGCCACCTGCTCTGCTGCCGCCCCGCTGTGGAGCTGCGTTGCCCAATTAGTCATCACCATCCCGTGAGGCTGCGTCGGTCATGCCAATTCCGCTCATGGAGTCACGCCTCCTCTGACGCACGCGGGGCCATGCCGCCTCCACCGCGTGCTCTGCGGGCTCACGCCACCTACATCGGGAGAAGCAGCGCCGCCTATGTCGGGAGGAGCCGTGTCGCCTACATTAGGAGGTGAGAAAGACCGAGATGAGGGAGTGAGGAGTTAGGGTTTCTAGAGAAGGGATTCTTAGAGATAGCACTCTATGCAGATCCATCGACCATGGTTTACTTGAGGACATCTAATGACGAGGAAAATTCGGGTTGGTACAGTCCCAGCCTATTTAGCCGTGCTATGCTCGTGCCCATGCCAGCACTGCGGGCTGGACTAGCGGCCCAGGCATAGCACTACGCCCGTGTCAGCAGGCATTGGCACTATGGATTCATACTCTGTTCGCTTGATTATTTCTGTGGCTTATAAGCCGGCTGATGCTGTTTTGTTATGAGAGAAAAACGCTATATCATGACTGATAGGCATGACTGATACGATCAAGTGAACAGGATGTCAGTGTCATGCCGGGCTAAGACTGCATTTTCCAGGCCGTGCCTAGGGCCACCCAACAGGCCTGTTCCCTAGCCGAAGCCACTTTTTCGTGACTCTAGACGTGCTTGGTTTCCCGCTACAGGATGCCACGTCGAAACCTGCAGCCTGTTCGGTTGGAGCGGCTGGCTAGCCGGTGCTGGTCAGCCCTTTCACGCGGGCACTGTTTACATAAACAGTATCTTTCAGTCGAACAGTATTTTTCTCTCTCACTAAACCGATCAGCAGTAATAATCATGATCCAGCTAGCAGTACCGAACATGCTGCTGGGTGACGCCAGATAAAAAGTTACGTGCTTGGTTGGTGAAAAAGTTACATGCCAGCGAACAGGACCAAAATTATTTCACCAGCCAAGCACGTAATTCCGAGTGTGGTGGCCAAAATCAGCGCCCACCCAGGTGGTGGCGGTGGCGTGCTCTCGCTGGCAACCAAGCACGATGCAAAAATATATAACTCGGGCGCTCCTCCTTTGTGAGAGGCTGAGAGCTTTGGTGCGGCTCAGTCCACACTCTGCCGCCGAAGCTAGCGGATGCTACACCAAACAGGCCTGGCCATACCTATCTCATCTCATGACCTGACTGACCTTGGTGGAGGTAGGAAAGGAAAGATGAGCGTAGCTCCGGCGGCTGGGAGATTTGAAAATTGAAATGCAGTACAAGCCATACTAGGCCGTAGCCATAGCCTGATGGCTGATAGCGCATGGCCATGCTGGTGAAAGGTTCCCAACTCCCATGCGCATGTGCTGAACCTCATCTCCGAACTGCTCACCTGTCATTCAGACACGCAGTTTTGCCGCGTTTAGTTGCGCCCGGAATTGGCGCCGCCGGATTTTCAGCGATACCGCAGCGCACGGTAGCATTTGATCTGTATTTGGTAATAATTGTTCAATCGTTGACTGATTAGACTCAAAATGTTCGTCTCGCAAAGTACAACCAAACTGTGTAATTAATTTTTAATTTCGTCAACATTTAGTACTCTATGCATGTACCATAAGTTTGATATAACGAAGAATCTTCTTTTTACATAGTGTCAAAGTTAAAAATTGAGTGTCAACTAAACATGGGCCAAGAATCCACCCTTGCCGTTCCCGGCCGGAAGAACGATGACACGGTCCATCCATTGACAATGCTGTTTGTTGGATTTTAATATATATATATATATATATATATATATATATATATATATATATATATATATATATTTAATTCTTTATCATCAGCAGGTTGACTTGGCATTGCGTCGCATGCATGTATGCTTCGATGCATCCACGAGAACTCGGGCCACGTTTAGTTCGTGAAAATTTTTGGGTTTTGCAATCGTAGCACTTTCGTTTGTATTTGGTAATTAGTATTTAATCATGGACTAATTAGGTTCGAAAGTTTCGTCTCGAGATTTTTCACCCAACATTGTAATTAGTTTTTTTTCGTCTACATTTAATGCTCCATGCATGCGTCCAAAGATTCGATGTGATGAACAAAAACCAAAATTTTTTGGAACTAAACGTGGCCTCGACACGGCGGCGAGGCGAGGGTCGGCACTGAAGAAACAAAACAACGCATCTATGATCCATGCATGGGTCCATCTCTTATCTTGGAAGTGATGTGTGTGTGGCAGGCACAGTGACGGACGGGCGCCGTGCGCTGTGCACCGTGCACGACTGCACGGAGACGGAGGGACCGTGGCCGTGGCCGTGGCCGCGCGGCCGCAGCACAGTGCAAGTGCTCGTTTGCCTCGTCGCCCTGTCCCCGTCACTGACTCCTGTTAGTAGGTTGTCCACCAGTTGGTCCAACGACCAATTGTGCCTTTGATCCGCGCCCTAGTTAGGAGCGCTCAGCCGGTTCTCCTGGCTGATGGGCCCCCGTCGCGCAGCACCATAAAAGGACGGTGGGGTCTGGGGCACAAGGAACGAGGTTCACCGCAGCCGCCAGCGCCCCCACTGAAATTCCTAGCCCTAGTCCGATCTAGAAGGACGCGCTGTAAGCAACTGAAAGCGCCATCGCCTTCGCCGCCGCCACTGGACCGCGCCTCCACGTCGCTGCTACCTCGTCTGTGAGGTACATCACTAAGTCTCCCATCTAAGTCAAGTTTATCCCCTAATCTACGATCCTAGATGTCCTATTTTCTGTCAATGGCATCAAGAGCCACGTTTCTAGTGTGTAGATCTAGATCAGGATAGAAAAGTGAAAAGAAATTAGAAGAAGATGAAAGATTTCAAGTTTCCCAAACCCTAACCCTAGATCATAGAACGGAGAGGAGGAAGGGACCTACCTACGTTCTTTCCCGACCGTCACCACCGCCGGCCGTCACCTCGACGTTGCGAGGGAAGTCACCCCGAGCCACAGCGAACGTGACGAGAAACAGTCTAACCTAACCCTAACCCTAGAAGGGAAAAGGAAGGAAAGGGGAGGAACTCACCAGGGCTACTCCACCGCTGTCGACACCGCCACGCGCGGGAAGGACCCGCAGCGTGCCTCACCGGCACGCGGGAAGGAAGCGCCACACACGCGAGCTCCGGCTAGGGCATCGTCATAAGACCGCTTGACGACGGCGCGCTCACCAACTGGGGAGCGCGAGCTCCGGCGAGGGGGCCTGCGGCTGCGCCGCACTCCTCCTCCAGCTGCCTTGCGCGGCCGCCGTTACCATCGTCTTCGGACGCCGTCCGTGAGAGTGAAAAGAAAAGGGGGGAGAAGAAAGTGAAGTTAGGGTTTTGGGAAGCTCCGCAGGCTCGGGGGTAAAGGGCGTCGCCACAAGGCCGCTCGACGACGGTGCGCTCACCCTCGGGCGAGCGCGGGCACCGGCGAGGGGCCACGTAGCTACGTCGCCACCTCTTCCTCTGGCCGCCATGGGCGGCCGCCGTAGTCGCCGCTCTCCGTCTCGGCACTGAGGAGAGGGGAGGGAGGGAGAATGATGAATCGACCTATGGTTTCAACAGGAGCGGCCGCGGCGCGTTTTTTGTTCGGGCGAGATGCGCGGACGACCGTCGGATCGGATCCAACGGCTGACGGTGGACGGGCTAGATTTGGCCGAGGCGAGGCAACGGATTCCCGGCTCAGGCCCAGGTTTTGGCCTAGGCGCGGGGGATCGGGAGCGCGCGCCGGGTGAAGCAGGCCGCTGGGTCATGCTTTCGCGCGCTAGGCCGCGAGTGCGTGCGCGCTGGCGAGATGGGCCACGGGCCAAATTTTCTCAATTGGGCCAAAATGAACAGAGTAAATGGTTTTCAGTTTTATTATTTTTCAGAAGCAGTTTTGATGAATTTTGTTAGGTTTTGATGTTAAATCTCTGTCAAAATTTAAACCAACGGGATAATATTTTCAGAGAGTAGGTGAGTACAGTGAAATGCTTCTGAAAAGTAGATAAACTATATTTTTCATGTTTCCGCTGCAAAGTTTAAACCTGATGATCTTCTAATTAAATTCGAACCAACGGGAGAATTTAATTTGAAGAGCAGTTACTTTTAGTAAATTATGATTATGTTTATCCTCTAATTAAATTAGAACCAACCGAAAAATTTAAATTAGAGGACTAGTCTGTTTTATTTATGTTAAATTATAGTATTGTTATTTTCTGACCAACGTTGATGATAACAATATTATAATGAGTTTAAGTTTGAAGTTTAAATCTCTGATAAATCTTACACCAACATGGTTTCCGCTGCAATGATGTTGATTATCTTCTAATTAAATTCGAACCAACGGAAGAATTTAATTTTGAAGAGTAGTAATGTCTTTTGAGATAATTTATGAGTTTTATGTATTAATTCTATTTTCTGCCCAACGGTGATGTAGAATTAATGCAGAAGTACCTTGTATGTTTTAACCGACGAGATCACTTGGCTGCACGCCAATGGGCTGCAATGCTAGGGTATGTGAAAGAAAAGGTATGAGTCAAGCTAGTTCAGGACTGTTTTTTTTGTTAGTTTACTAATTTTTTGATTACATTGGAACCAACGAGAAGATTTTAATTGGAAAATAAATTATAAGTGAATATTTTATGTTAAGAGTTGCAATAAGTAACATGCATGTGTAATTTCACCAACGTTGGATTAAGCATGCATGTTTGTATATAGATTTATCTCGCATGGGGAGAAATTTAGCATAGTACTTATGCTAGTCAATCATACATGGCGGGAGAAGTTTTGTGATGATTCACATGTTTTGTATCCCGCATAGCGAGAGAAGTTTGGGTAGCTCTTATGCTGTCTTAGTATTGACCGTGGTATAATAGAAATGCATCGTCATGGTCAATACTAACAAAAAGATAAGAAAACATGCAAGCGTGACTTGCAAAGTACTGCTAATGAAAGACCTCGTTAAGTTCTTGAAGTGAAATAAGGAAAGTGTACTTCTAAACGGATCAAGAAATGACTTTGTTTGCATGACACAATCATGTGAATGAAGTAAGTCATAAGTGTCACCTCGGTCACAGTTTCTCTGAATAGTTCTCGAAATTATAGCAGTAAAGTTTATGCCATATTTTGAGAGAGAGAATAGTAAGATCAATTAAGAAAAAATACTCTTCATTAAGAGTGAGATAAAGATTAATTAAGATGAATGTGACCGTCGAAGTAGTACAACGATCATAATAACGATACTCCTAAGCAGAGAAATAGCTAAATTTCTAGATTTTTTATAGTTCCGATAGGAAAATAGCGTAGTCAGCCAGAATTCTGATTAGACGAGTCTTAAAGATGTTAAGATGGTGCTTAAAGCGCCATATGAGGTTTTAACAGATTAAATCCAAACAAAAAATTTGAAGATATATCTTTATAGAAGATGGGATAATCTTGGGGAGCATGGTATGTAGAGACCTGTGACTTGAAGAGAAGCGGGGATGCATGCCCACTTTAGTGATTCAAAGAACAACGAATTTCTCAATACTTGTTGATGTTGTATGATTTATACAACACCTGTTGTTAGCTCTTCGAAGAAGATGAATAATATAAACAAGGATCTTGTGATACAGGAGACTGTAGAATCAATTGCCTTTAGGCAATGAAGAGCAACAACAGTCCCATATAAAAGTACAAGTAGCTGAGGGCCCCAAAAGGTCTCAAAGAATTAGTAAACCAGTTTTCTGATGACTATGAAGTCTATGTTAGTGAAGAAGTTCAAATGGAGGGTGATCCCCACCTCATTTGAAGAAGCCATGAGAAACGTTTACCCGTCTAAATGGCAAGAAGCTATGGAAGCTGAAATGAATTCGATGAATACCAACGATGTTTGGGACTTAGTAGAAATTCTTAATAGAGCCAAAACAGTAGGCTGTGAAAGAGTCTACAAGACAAAATGTGGCTCCAAAGGGAATGTGTAAAGATATAAAGCATGACTTGTAGCAAAAGGCTTTACACAAAGAGAATGAATAGATTACGATGAGAGTTTTCTCTCTAGTCTCATGCAAGGATTCTTTTAGAATCATAATTGTGTTATTGGCATATTACGATTTAGAGTTACATCAGATGGATATAAAGACGACATTCCTCAACGGGGATTTATATAAAAAACATTTACATGGCATGACCCAAAGGTTTTGTCATGGAAGAAAAAGAACGTATGGGATACTGCCTGTAGAAATCCATTTATGGGTTAAAACAAGTCTCTAGATATTAGTATTTGAAATTGATAAAATGATAAGAAAGTTTGGGTTGAAAAAAAATGAGAATAACAATAGCGTTTATGCGAAGTTCAAGAATGATTTTTTTCCGCATCCTGTGTATAAATGATATCCTACTTACTAGTAGTGATGTTAATATGCCATTGGAGAAGAAGAAGTTCTTGTCCTCAAGTTTCAATATGAATGATCTTGGTGAAGCGTCATTGGTTCTAGGAATTGAAATTCACCGAGATAGAAGAAAATGGGGTATTAGGACTATCGTAAAGGCATAATTAGAAAAGATTATAAAGAAATAAAGTATGTATGCGAGTAAACCTACGTCTGCTCCTATAATCAAGGGTAATAGATTTGAGAACTTTAAGTTTACCAGGAACCGATATGAGATCGATCAAATAAACATGGTTCCATATGTTTCAGCTGTTGGAAGCTTGATGAGAAGTAAGAACTTACCCTAACGTAGTTAATGTATCCGGGATATTTTGGCAGAAGTCTAGTCCAGATATAGATCACTGGAATGGAGTTGAGAATATTTTGCAATTTTACAAAGTATCATAGGCCTCGTGCTGAGTAAGAAAGCACAAGTACTCTCAAATAGTTGATGGTACAAATGTTAAGTCTTGGCAAGATGTGTAGTGAAATTCACAATAGTTTTTAACACTCGCAATTAAACTATTATTGTGGAAAAGCTCCAAAGAAACAGTTGTGGTGTCATCAATGATGCATACCATAGTATAGCTTGTCGGGAGGCTTAAGGAACAGGCAAAAGAATGTTAAGAGAATTAGTACCCGGATTTAATAATGGTAGTCAACAGTAATAACCATTTAAAGTAGTTAACTCCTAAGATAACATGTTAGTGTGCTGCCAAACACATTGATATTGAGTTATACTCGATCCATCCCAAATTGTAAGACGTTTAACTTTTTTGACACCAAGTTTGACCACTCGTCTTATTCAAAAATTTGTGTAAAATATTATTTCTTTTGTCGTGGTTTGGTTTATTAATAAAAATTCTTCAAGAATGACTTCAATTTGACTATATTTACATACATTTTTTGAATAAAACGAGTGGTCAAACTTGGGGCAAAAAAAGTCAAACGTCTTACAATTTAGGATGGAGGGAGTATGTTGTAAAAGAGAAAATCCATAATCATTTTGAAAACATTGAGCATATGAGTACCAAGCAAGTACTTGCGGATCCACTTACCAAAGGCTAACCATCCAGTGTGTTCAGAGAACACATAGTCGACATGAGTTTACGAAAAAGTCTATGATTTCTGGATACTAAGGGCTTAGTTGAGAATCTGTTTCAAAACAGAGAGGTGCATTATAGCTGTTTAATCTAGTGGCAACTGACCGTGACGATGAGACACGCTCTATGCACTGATCTGTGATGGAATGGAAAAAAGATAAAATAAGTTGAGTTTAAGTCCTAAGGTAAGATCGAGGGGAAGAATGTTAGGATGATCTTCACCAGTTGACCCAACGGCTAATTGGACCCTTAATCCGCGCTCTGATCAGGGGCGCTCAGCCGGTTCTCCTGGCTGATGGGCCCCCGTCGTGCAGCGCCATAAAAAAACGATAGAGGCTGGGACACAAGGTACAAGGTTCACTGCAGCCGCCAGCGCCCCACCGAGGTTAGTCCGATATAGAAAAACACGCCGTAAACGATGGAAAACATCATCGCCTTCGCCGCCTCCACATCACTGCTACCTTATCGGTGAGGTGCATCACTAAGTCTCTCACTTAAGTCAAAGTTTACCCCTGATCTACGATCTATTTTTCTATCAACTCCATGTTGCTATGTATGGATATGGATGGATGGATGCCCTGGAATGCAGCGGCACTGCGGCAGCATCCAGCAAGCATGCAGTGACGATAGCGCGGTCCAGTCCAATCCGTCCGTCCGCCAGCACGTGCGCGCCTCTGGGTCTGGGTCTCGCCTGCGTCCCTGCCGCGGCAGGCCGGAGAGCGCGGGACGGAGGCCAATCACGCCGCGCGGGGTGCCATCTGCCATGACTGCACTGCCACGGCTGGCGCGCATGCGGACAGCCGCACAGGCAGCTTGGTGCTTGCCCAGTCCAGGCCTACGTGGACTGCGTACATGCACGCGGAAGGCCCACATGCCACATCCACATGCATCACCTGCCCTGTTTTGCTCGGCCGCAGTGCCGCCGTCGACTACCGCGTGATGTTCGTTCGGACTTATTTGAGTAATAAGCTGTACTTTTTTAATTAATAAATAATATTTTTTTCTCACATTAAATTAGCTAACAGTACTTTTAGTCATGGTTTATCAGCCGAACGAGTCCAAACGAACGTGGCACTTACCGTAACGCCTTGCACGTTTATGGCAAAAAGGAATCCCCTTTTTTTTAACTAACACCCAAAGCACTAACGTATTATTGGGTTTGGTTTCGGATTTTGGGTTCCACCCACGGATACCTAATGGAGGTTCCAAATAGTAGATTATTTTGATTTTTGAATCAAAACTTATGTCTTGTATTAATAAATTGTTTTAGTAAACTACTAAAGTTTGTTCTAAATCGAGTCATGGAATTGTATGTTGTTTATTGCCTCTTATTTATATATGTGAATATGTAATATATGTCATGCATGGGTAGTCAGAAATTCCTTATTGCTCTTATTGTATTGCCATACAATGATGATGGGTTTCAGGGATCCACCAGATTTGGTGATGGCGTGCATTATCACTCAATTGGTGTTCAGAATAGGTGCGCAGAGACCCTGTCCGAATCCAAATCCGCCCCGTTGCCCTTCTATAGATAATTAAGCCTGTAGAGTATAAAAATTTCACCGTTTGAAGTCAGTCAGTCAAGCACGGCGCATGTCCCCGGCGTAGGTAGACACCTGAGTTCAAGGTCAAGGCGACACGAAGTGCTTTCTTTTCGTCGCCGCGCGTTCCGTGAGGTCAGGTAGCTGGGATCCAGTAGACTCACTGACTGACTGAAGCTGCTGCCAGTGTCAGTGTTACCATACCCAACCAGCGAGTGGATTACCAACCTGCTCTAATGCAAGTCATCACTGCGTTACTGTGTCCGAAAAAAAGAACTAGCAGGGCAAGAAGACGGCAGAAGCAAGCTGACAAGGCCTGTCACCAATGCAACACGGTTGTTTATTGGTTTGGTTACTCGAAATCAATCGCAGAAACAACTCTCTCTCCTTTTCTTTTCGCCTATGTGAAGGACATGTTCGCTTGAATTTATCAGCTGGTTTATCAGCTAGAATCTACAGTATTTTTTTTTCACAACAAAACAGTTTCAACCGGCTTATCAGCCGGCTTTAATACCAGCCGAACAGGCACCAGAGCCTGTCATTTTGGCATGGATGTGTGACAACTGACATTGTTAGTTCTTCTCATAATAAACAAAAAAAGATGTGCACAACACTGTGATAAGATATCGCCTGCATAAAACGAGAATATTATTTCATGTCCAGTGTCAATGTCACAAAAGATTGCAATCGGAAGGATCCAGCAATGTGGGCAGCACCAGCACCCTACCAGAAGTCAACCACCGCGTTCCACCTTCTGAATTGTCCCAATCCGGCCCATAACAACATGACAAGGAGAGATGCTTTTGGTCTTGGACGAAAATGCTGTCCTCTAGTCTCTGCATGCACCCTCTGCAGACAAACAGTAGAATTACATACAGCCTGTTCGGAACTGTTACCTTGTTCGTTGCTGACTGGTTTATGTGAGAGAAAAATATTGTTCCTGACTGGAAACACTGTTCACATGAACGGTGCCCGCGTAAAGAGGGCTGGCCAGCGCCAGCCAGCCAGCCGCTCCAGCCGAACAGGCTGATAGTCCTGCTGATGACATCTCACAGAAAATCTCACATTTCTGGACACAATCCAAGATACCAGTTCTTAATACTCAGGCGAACTCAACCATTTGTCACTGCTATATTTGCCAAATTCTCTAGTTTTTTTTTTCAATCAAAATTTTGTTCTCTTGCATCAAACCAAACCCCACTCAGTGTGTGTCCGTGATCCCTTGTTTATCTTTGAGTGAAGAACCTGCATACATGCATGCATGATTAAATGTGGAGGCCGTTGAGGTTTACACATAAATACTCAAATGGATCGGAGGAATGAATTAATGCAAAGATTCTCTATCACCACCGGCCTTCATTTCTTAGCAGTTACTAATTTCTGTTTTGCAGACAAGCACAAACTGGGGAGTCCTTTCCAGCATCATCGGAAACCCAAACCTGCAAGGATGGCAGTTGAGGTGAACTCGATTGCTACAGTACTTTATTTAACACCGTATATGCATGTAGATTAATTAAGCTGGTGACATAAGAATCTTGAACAAGTAGTCACACATAACCTGCCTGCTAAAGTTATCTTTTGATGGGTAGCCCATCAAACAAGGAAGCTTCACCAGGCAGGCAATCAGATATAGAAATATCTGAGTGAAGCCAGTGTGGCAGCATGCATAGTAGCACCTCATTTGGTTAATATAATGCTTGATGATAGGTTCTAGCTAGCACACTGTGATTTCTGTGTTTTTCCTATGTCCTTAGCTTGTTGCCGACAGCAAATGATGCAAGTTTAGGACAGCACACACGAACAGCCTTGCAAAAAGGAGGAGCAGAGGAGAAAAGACTTGCATTGTTGACTTGTTTAGTGTCTGATGATCATGCCATCCTGCTCCTAGCTTAGCTTGGTCCTGTCCTTTGTGGGTTTAGTTGGCTCGATTAGATATATAGCCTTTTCATAAACTAACAAATATGTGGTTTAGACTTTAGACTCACTAAACTTCAAGGCACGCACCTTTCTACCTAATATAAGATGAACACTAACTTAATTATCCCATAAGTACTGAACTTGAACATCCCACGTATGAACTTGCACAAACTCGAATTGGATTGGATTTATGGTCTTGTTTCGCAAATGATACATGATGATATGCTTACTTGGTTTTCGTCTTGTCATGTTAAATGCTTTGGATCTCGCTCTGCTCTCCTATATATATGGACTTATAGGTCCTGCCTTTTTTTACCAGACATCCCACAGGGCAGTTCTAACCAGTCTAGTTTTCATACGAACAAGAAGAACAACCCTGGGTCCTACTATAGGATACGTAAGTTATGTTAGAATTAGGCCCCGTTTGGATACAAAGTATTTTTGGTGTTTTAGAAAGATACCATGGTTTTATAAAATACTTTGGTTTTAGAGTGTCATGAAGTATTTGGGTGCAACAAACTTTATGATTTTGAATATCATGGCATTAGTCTTTTTGAAGTTTTAAAAACTCCACTCTAGACCTCTTTTTTTTAAACCACGGTTTTGCACATTAATTGCTCTAAAACTACAGTTTTTTGATACTATGGTTTCTTTGTGCCTGTTCACATGGATATGTAAATCAAGGAGTCATGTGCTGCTCCAAGAGTCAAGTCATCAAGTGCAGTAATAGATCCAGGTTAACGTGAATACTAGAAAGTATACGATTCTGTGAACGAGTCGCTCTAGCATCGAACCAACAACACGGTTGATTATTGGTTTGTTTACTCTAGGTTTGTTTTTTTAGAATGACAAATGTATAGTAGGTGATTAAGAAGCAAACCCTGCTACTAGAGGAAGGGAGGATTTTTAGAGACAGGCAGAGCGGCCGTCTATGGCAAATGGTCACGGTTAATCGACAAATGGTCACTATTAGGGCATGTTTGGATGAAGTAGAACTAATGATTAGCTGGAAGTAGTGATTAGTTGACTAGTGATTAGCTCATCCTTGTTTGGATCCACTTGCTAACAACTTCATACCTATCTCTAGATGTACTAGAATGCCCCTAACTTTCTCTCCCATCGGTCATCCACTCCGCTCTCCCGTCCTGCCGTGAGCCGTGATCGCCGAGCTCTCCTTGGCCAGCCTCCGCCCCTTGCCCTTCTTCCTCTCGGCGTTGTTGGCCGTCTCGCTCTAGTCACGTTGCCCCCACCGCGCAAGGTAGCATCCCCAGATGTCCGTGTTCCTCCTCGCGGTCTTGTCGGGGGAGGGATCCTTCCCCAAATCCACGTCGCGCTCCTCGCCATTGCTGGCGAGATCGAACCGGAAGACGAGTACTGCGTGGGCGTGGGCGTGCGTCGATGCGTCCATGGGGGCAGCTCCCGCAGGGGGAAGAGCCAGTTGTGGCTGGTCCTTCTTCTTGCCAGAAGCAGCCCTGCCCCTGTGTGAGACCAAGTGGAATGAGGCCCAATACTGTAGCACCGGCAAGCTGTGGGCTAGGCCGAGTTTGCGTGATACTGTAGCGGCCGAACTTTAGTACCACATTGAAAGTTGAAGAAGTGAACCAAGTTAAAAGCCTAGACCTAGGAGGCTGTTAACTTCGGATCGATCCTTTTGCACGAAGCGAGGACGAAAACACAAGAGAGTTAATTAGCAGGTGTGATTTATTTAACGTTGAAAGCCCTAGTTTGGTTTTAGCTAATATATGAAACCTAAGTACTAACCCTTGTCATGAGTGTCATATGAGCAAGGTTGGTACATACCAAGTGATGGAGCATGGTGATAAAGTCCATGGAGATGGAGATGGACATGTGTTGAAGATGATCATGGTGGATGAAGACAAAAAATAAAAACCCTATGGAGACCAAGGCAAAGGTATTGGTTAGGGTTTTAGTTTTGGTGATCAAGACACTATAGAGAGTGTGATCATGTTTATGATCGATAGCCGTACTATAAAGAGGGGAATTCTTTGGCTAAACGGTTTATCGAGTGCCACTAGGTGACATGATTCTTGCATAAGCATTAGGGACCTAGTGTGCTAACATTTAACCCTTGAAAAATGCTTGAGAAAATGCTAACACACGTGCACATAAGTTCTACACTTTGTGGTTAGCAACTTGGAAGCAAGGGTGAAAAGGTTGAGGACTTAGAAAAAGGAAAGGAGGAGAAAGTCTTTGACCAGACTCTGGCCTCAGGGTGACCGGACTCACCCCGTGCGCGTCCAGCCAATTGGCGTAGAGGAGAAGCTGTGCTCGGTGGTGACTGGACCCTACACTGTATTCGTGACCGGACGCGCAGGGGCCGTGTCAGGTCGAGTGTGACGTACGCTGGCATCAGCACCTCGGGAGCGCGCTGCTAAGCAGTGAAAGGACCGAACGCTGGGGCGCGTTAGGTCGGCATTGACCGGACGCGTCCGGTCGGTAATTTCTGGCTCTAGAACCTTTTTGTAAATGATCGGACGCCGCTGCGCTGAGAGTCCTATCACTAGAGTGCTGAGTCCAGTCATGACTTAACTGTTCGCGCGTTTAGAAAATAGTCGTTGAGATCTAGTGGCTGAGATTTGAAAGGGCGACACGTGGAGACCATCCAACGACCGGATGCTGAGGCCAGCGCGTCCGGTCATCTCGACCGGCGCGTCTGGTCAGTGTGCAGAGCGCCCTCTCTTGACCCTAACGGCTCTATTTGTTTGAGGGGCTCTATAAATAGTGTTTGGTCGGCCCTAGCTCACTCTCTTAGCATTTTGACATACTTGATACCCTTGTGAGCCTAAGCAAACACCTCCCACTAATCTTTATCATTGATTTATTATCATAGTGAGATTGGGAGTGATTCCAAGTGCATTTGCTTAAGTGATTGCATCTAGTGGCACTTGGAAATTGTTGTGGCTGCGGATTTCTTGTTTCTCCTGGTGGTTGCCGCCACCTAGATGGCTTGGAGCAGCGGAGGAGCTTCGGCATGTGTTGCTGATTGTTCGTGGCCGGCTCCAGTGATTGTGAGGGGTCTTGCATCTTCCCCGGCGAAGAGCCGAAAGGTAGCTCTTGTAAATTGCTCGTGTCATTGAGTTACCTCACTTGTGGGTAGGTTCTTGGGCGCCTCTTGTGGTGGGCTAAGTGTGTGATACCAATTAGCCGTCGAACCACCAAGTGTTGGTCGACACAATGGGGACGTAACGTGCCAACAAGCACATGAACCTCGGGAGAAAATTGGTTGTCTCTTGCCCTTTGGTATTCTCCCAGTGATTGAATTGGTATTCATGCAAGTTTGACAGCTCTTAGTGAGTAGCAACGTAGCTTCTTATGTACCTAGTGATCATAATAACTAGAATTGTTGGATAGATGGCTTGCAATCCTTGTAGAGCTAGAGCAAGTTTGTATTTCGCTATTTGTCATACTAATCAAATTGCTCTAGTAATCTTGTACATTTTAAATAGGCGATTCACCCCCCTCTAGCCATATTAGGACCTTTCAAGTGGTATTGGAGCCATAGTCAATGTTTGATTGAAGGCTTAACAACCTCGGTGTCAAATTATGGCTCAAATTATGTTCAACCATGTGGAGGGCAAACCACCGTTCTTTGATGGCACATGCTATGATTATTGAAAGAGAAAGATGAAGATGTATCTTGGTTAAATTAATGACCAAGTGTGGGATGTGACCGAGAGTGACTATGTGATTCTTGATCCAGACAATCTCACCAACACCGATAAGGCTAACAAGCAATGCAATACAATGGCTCTCAACACTATCTACAATACCATTGATTCCAAGGTATTTGAGCA
Source organism: Miscanthus lutarioriparius (assembly GCA_904845875.1). Lineage (NCBI taxonomy): Eukaryota > Viridiplantae > Streptophyta > Magnoliopsida > Poales > Poaceae > Miscanthus > Miscanthus lutarioriparius. Next base: position 1,024,656 of record CAJGYO010000013.1, on the reverse strand, counting down.
AATCAAGGATTGTGAGAAAGCTAGTGAAGTGTGAAAGAGATTGGAGGAGACCTATGAGGGCACACCGGCGGTAAAGAGTGCCAAACTATACATCCTCAAGGACAAGTTGATAAGCTTCAAGATGAAGGATGATTAGAGCATTCTGGAGATGTTTCATAGATTACAAGTAATTGCCAATGACTTGAAAGCTTTAGGAGAGAAGATCAATGATGATGATGTCTCTCATCGGTTTTTGATGTGCTTACCTCCTATATTTGAGACATTAAGATTGATCATCATTAGAGGAGGATTGAAGCAACTCACCCCAACCAAGTACTAGGTGATGTCATGACACAAGAGACATATCGTGTGGAAAAGAAGGGGGTTGACAAGGATGAGAAGAAGGAAAATGAAGATAAGAAAAAGAAGAGTGTAGCATTCGAGGCTAGCTCATCATCCAAGAACAAGGGCAAGTCAAAGAAGCAAGAAGCATGTGATGATGAAGATGCTAGTGACATTGATGATTGTAACACCCTCGGTGTTATATTGTACAGTTGTTGCTAAAACCATGTCATGAGCATCATGTTTATGTATTATTGCATGTGGTAAAATGAGAAATTAAATTTTGTTACACTAATTCTCAAATTGAGCTCTAATTTATTCCTTATCCAAGTATTCTCCCACAGCCCAAATCACTTTCATTCATCCTGATCCAACTCTAGCTCTTATTATTCTTCTCCTCCTTAATTTCCCATGCACGCACTCGGCACTTGCAAGCCCGCGAAGCACGCTTCAGTACATTCTTTGGCAAGACGCAGTGCTTTTACTTTGTCGTGTCAAGCAAGTCAAGTTGGCAGCACATGACCGACCGGCGGCAGCATCGCACACGCTACACATTAATCTCAATCACAAGCTCTGCCCGCTGCGCATGCTGCTTGCTCGTTGCTCAGTTGCTTTGCAAACACAGCTCAGACACCTTTCCACGCGCAAGCACTGCAGCAACGTGGGATCACTGTAGCACAAAGGAAAAACTGTTCACTATAGAAAACACTGTTCACCACAGAAAACACTGTTCTTCCGAACAGCACGTCGTGCACGAGCAACGCTTTATTACCTTTAAGCAAGCTAGTTAGCCACTAACTTTACAACGCGTCGCTGTCGCGCCTTCGCTTCTCCTGCCTATAAAAGGACACACCGAGCCGTCCTGCTTCGCCGCTCACATTCTTCCTCCCCAAATCAAGTTTTTCTGTCTTGCTCGAGAAAGCTGCGCTCCATCGACCTCCCTCCCCGAGCTGCAATCGGCCGAGGTCTCCCCTCCTTCTTCTTCTCCGTTATTTCCTTGACCCACGGTCTCATCCATTATTTCTAGACCCACAGCCAGGTGCTGGTCAACAAGTCCAATAGCATGATTAGCCTCCTCCAATAATATCATTTCTTTACCTCTAGAGCTCATTTGAATTTATTTATTTATTGTGAAATAAATTTTGTTAGATTCCTAAATTCATGATCTATCTGTTAGTGTAATTAGTTCGTATAGTTCAGTGATACATTTAGGGTTACTTTATTATTTCAAAATACGTATTATTATTATGGTTATTTAGAGAATGAATTTTTGTGATGCATTGGTAGAAGTGCTAGCCCTAAATTTTTTTTACAGTAGGTTCATTGTATTATTATGTGCTCACTGTAATTTTTGTAGCCTTAGAATAGGTTGATAAATATGGTAGCTAGTGCACCTTGTTTTATCATATATATAGTAAATTGATATTAACAATAAGGATGCCTTTAGTTGCTAAGATAATACATGAAATATTTCATACCTGTTTAGTGGGAATAATATGTAACTTTGCGTATTAGTCATTAGAGTTAGCTTAGTAGCTTGGTAGATGTATTCTTATTTTAAGAGTTGATGTTGCCGTATTACTAAGCGTTGCATCATTATTTCATGCATGTAGATAACGAGTTGGTAGAGTTCGTGACTGCAGGTGAGCAGGAGTATAAGGAGGTGATCGAGGAGTACGAGGAGGAGGTTCTCGTGTAGGAGGAAGTCCCGGAGCCATCAGTTGCTGACTTTGCTGACACCCTGCCTGCCCAAGGCAAGCCCCGATGCATAACCCCTATTTTTATCACTATATATATATATATATATGATGTGCATTTAAGTTACATGCATTTTATAAAAACTACGTGTATAAATATATCCACCCATGAGTCCTACTATTATAGGTCGAGTAGCTGTTATGCTCAGGATGTCGGTAGCGTGGGTAACCTATCGTTACTCACAAATAGGTGATAAATATGATCACTCCTGATAAAATGGTGGAAAGGAAAATGGTGACCAGGCAGGGATATGGTTGGGTTCTGGTGGGTGTAAAGGGTTGTGTCCTACGGCCAACAGGGCATAGTTCGGTTACACTTTTTCCCTGTCTGTGTCAATTAAGGACCGGTCGTTGCAATGGACGGGAGGCAAGTCACAGATCTATTGTCCTGAGCACATACTTGGGTATGGGCGTAGGGAAGACTTGTTGCTCTCTTGTCGTGGATCCGGCTCTTTCCGGACCGACTGATTGGAGGCGGAGATGGTGGTGGTCCTTGCACCGCACTGAGTCCGGGACTCAGGAGTGGGGGCTTGGAGTCCAAGTTTGGACGGGGACCTGGACACCCAGGACAGGAGGGTGATGGGTTAGTCCTGCTTGTGCCTAGGGTACAAGCGGGACGTGTGTTTTCGGGGCACCCAGCTGGGCACATTGGTTCGTGAATCGCCGCCGAGTCGGTACGACTTGTCTTACCTCTAGCATCGTAGTAACAACTAAAAGTTGAAAGAAGAAGAAATGGAACTAATTGCTCAACTCTTGCTTGAAAATAAAACATGTGCTTATATAGACTGGATAGATAATAACTTAATGCGGCTGATAATAATAACATAAATAAGGACTCACTATTAGTATTGCTTTCTGCTAAAAGAAAACCAGCAAACCATGAAGCTTATCATATTCCTTGGAGTCAGGAAATTATTTCCACTAGTCGGATAAGTCTTGCGAGTATATTGTGTACTCAGGGTTTATTTACCCCTGTTGCAGGTGATGCATGAGAAGTACCTTTGTGTGGAGGATTCTTCTGGTGAGCTCAGACGGATCCTCGTTCTTATCGATAGATGTTTATTTTAAATTATGTTGTTTATCATTCCGCACTCTGACATTTGGTAATGTGATAATGTAATTTTTAAGAAACTCTGATGTATGAAATGGACCTGTATTATAACTCGTTCTCATTATTGGATCCTTGGAAAAAATGTGGATCTTTTGAGTTCTCCTTGGTGGTGTGCCCGACGGATACCGCCGTTGTAGCTTGCTTTTGGGCTGCTTAGTGTCTGGTGGAAGATGAGCTCCTCCGTAAGTGTGCTATTTCGGGCGGTTCTGCCACAATGATGAGGCCATGGCTCCCTTTGTGTGCAAGTTTGAAAAATTCATGAAGATGAAGGGCTATGGTGCAAGAAAGAGAAGAGACAACAACAAGAGCAAAGAATATGTGAGAAGATGCTACAATTGCAAGACCCCGGACCGTATTGCGGTGGATTGTCCCTGCAATAGTGACAATGATGAGGATGAGACGAAGAAGCAAAAGAAGGAGAAGAACGAGAAAAAGATGACCTTCCAAAAGAAGAAGGGTGGTGGCTATGTGGTGACGTAGGATAGTGATGCTTCTTTGGAGGATGATGACTCAAGTGATGATGACAAGAAATTCAAGAAGAAAGCACTTGCAAGCATAGCCATCAACAACAAGCCTTCCATCTTCGATACTTCATCAACTTGCCTCATGGCAAAGCCTACCAAGATAAAATATGATGATAGTGATGATGATGCTTGTGAAAGTGATGATTATAGGAGTGATGACGCTGATAATGATGAGGAGGACTCCAAGGAGGCTCTCATGGACATGTTGGAGAATGCCCACACATGTCTTGAGATGAAGAGAAAGAAGTGCAAAGAATTGAGAAAAGAGCTCAAAGCTCTCAAGTGATCCTTTGATGAGCTCAATGCTTCTCATGAGAGTCTAAGGAAAGACCATGAGGAGCTTGGCAGTGCTCACACTAAGCTTGAAAGAGCTCACTCCTCTCTCCTCGATTAAGTTAAGAAGAAGGAAGCCAAGAAGGAGCAAGTGATGGTGACATGTGATGTGGGACTAACATGTGATATTATTGATGAATCTTATTATAAACCCATTGTTGTTGCTGCCACTAACCCTTCTTGTAGCACCACCACTACTACTTCACCTTTGAGTGATGGTTTCACTTGTGATGCCTCACTAATGGTGGAAAATGAGACCCTCAAGAAGGAGGTGAATGAGCTCACTCGTGCCTTAGGCAATGCCTATGGTGGAGATGCCCGCTTACTAAAGTACTTGGATAGCCAAAGGTTTTCTCTTAACAAAGAGGGATTGGGCTATACACCCAAGAAAGGTAAGGCGGCCTTTGTCACTCCCAAAGCTAGATTTATGAAGGGTAATGGTCGGTTTTGCAATAGATGCAAGCAAGTTGGACATATAGAGCAATATTGCAAGACTAACAAGAACAAGCAACTTAGTGTATCCTCAATTAGATTTGATTCTTGTTACATGCTTGTTAAGCGTGCCAATGGTGTGAAGACTAAGTTCATTGGTACACCAATTGTGGGCCCAAAGAAGAAGGCCATTTGGATACCAAAGACCTTGGTAACTAACCTTCAAGCACCCAAGAAAGTTTGGGTACCTAAAAAGAATTGATCTTCTTTTGTAGGTCTATTATAAAGCCAAAGGAAGGCATTGGGTGCTTGATAGTGGGTGCACACCACACATGACCAGAGATTCAAGAATGTTCAATTCAATCAATGAGAATGAGAGCAATGGGATTGATAGTATCACATTTGATGATAATGGCAAAGGCAAGGTCAAAGGCTTGGCAAGATTGCAATATCCAATGACTTGAGCATTTCCAATGTGTTACTAGTAGAGAGCTTGAACTTTAATCTGTTGTCGGTAGCTCAACTTTGTGATCTTGGTTTTAAGTGCATATTTGATGTGGATGATGTAGAGATCATAAGTGTAGATGGCTCTAACTTGATATTAAAAGGATTTAGATATGAGAATCTATACTTGGTTGATTTCAATGCTAGAGAAGCTTAATTGTCAACATGTTTGCTCACTAAGTCTAGCATGGGTTGGTTATGGCATAGAAGGCTTGGTCATGTTGGAATGAAACAATTAAACAAGTTGATCAAGCATGATCTAGTTAGAGGCTTGAAAGATGTCACACTTGAGAAGGATAAGCTTTGTAGTGCATGTCAAGCCGGAAAGCAAGTTGGCAACACACATCCTAAGAAGAGCTTGATGAGTACATCTAAGGCATTTGAGTTGTTGCACATGGATTTGTTTGGACCAACCACTTACACTAGCATTGGTGAAAACAAATATGGATTTGTGATTATGGATGATTTCACTAGATATACATGGGTGTTATTTCTTGTTGACAAGAGTGATGTATTTGCAACCTTTAAGACATTCATCAAGAAAATTCACAATGAGTTTGAAACAACCATCAAGAAAGTAAGAAGTGACAATGAAAGTGAGTTCAAGAATACAAGAATTGATGAGCTTTGTGATGAGTTTGGAATTAGGCATCAATTCTCGGCCAAATACACTCCTCAATCAAATGGCCTAGTTGAGAGAAAGAATAGAACCTTGATTGATATGACAAGATCAATGTTGATTGAGTACAATGTGAGTCATTCATTTTGGGCCAAAGCAATCAACATGGTGTAACAACCCGGGTTTTTGGAGAAGCCAAAAATACAAACTTTTTAAAAATTTTCCTACAATGTGTGAAGCATGTAGTTGCTAGGTCAAACTAAGAACAATTTTATAAATAAATTGTTGGAATCATGTAGAAACGCTCGTAGAGGTTTGTCGGAGTTCTTTTGTTGGTTTAGTGTTTTGTGTTGGAGAGCACAAGTCCGTAGCAAATCCTTTTGATCCCTTCTAGAATATCTTATGAATCCCTTTTCCTTTCTCTCAATTCATCTTTTTGCTTTCGAACCTCATTCGAATCCCTTGATCTAATTCATAAAGTCCATCGACCTTCCTTGTAAATCAAAGCCCATCGACGCCAACCCTTGACATGGACCCCACTAACCCTAAAGACCCTTAGTGGACCCTACCAGGATGTATTCATGCTTGACAATACATGTATACACTCATAGAGACCCAAGGTATAATTAGAATGGAAAAGTAGGAATTGAAAAGACTTAGAAAAGTGGAGAAAATGGAAAAGGCCATTTTCGGCCAAGAGCAACCCCGTGGCCCGCCTGGCCTACTAGCTGCTTGGCCCAGCACTCCCATGCGTTGGCAGGCCAAGCCTGCCCAACATCCCCGCCAGGCCTGCTCGCGCGCATAGCCAGCCAGTCGGCCCAGCAAGCCGTGGCCCAGCTCGCCCACACCTGCCTCTCCCTTCCTCACCCTGTGCCGCCGATAGGAGGGACCCGCTTGTCATCCCCATCCTCCCTTGGTCCCCCCCTCACCTCCTCTGCTTTAACAGAAGCAGAGCACCGACACATGGGAAGAATCCCAGGGTGCCTCGGCCCTCTCTGCCGTCCGCCTCGCCCACCTACCACGCGGATGCACCGATTGGCTGCCACATCGCCGTACCGCGGCGCCTGAAACCCTGTCCAGCCTCATGCTCGCCTGGCGCGCAACGGCCACAGCCATGGATGACGCCACCACCTACCACCCCTGTCCCCTCCCTATCGAGCCACGGTATGCGAAATTTGGGAGCACCAAAGCGCCCATGATCACGCTGCGGCCCCAGAACCCTAGCACCGCCTCGCTAGAGGCCCTCCGATCACCCCTCGATCTCCATCCGCCATTCATCGAGCGCCATGGCCGAGCTCGGCCTATAAAGAGCCCCGAGCGCGGAGCCCTAGGCCCCTCCTACCCCACCGCCGCTCAGCGCCTTCCAATTCGCCAACACTCGAGCTAAGAGAGAGGGGGAAAAGGAAGAAGAAGAGGAACTGGAGCATGCCGGAGCCGTCCGCTGCCGGAGTCGCTGGAACGAGGACACCGCCCCATACGACTACAGCAGCGTTGCGGCTCTCCCTATGTGGCCTCGACCCATCATGGCCTCGCCTCGTCGCTGTGCCGCTATCCTACCACCCTAAGCCCCACGGTGAGCCCCGCTGACCCCTCTGCTTCCCGTGCTCGCCCTCGCCGGACCACCATGAGCGCCGCTGTGTTCCCGTGCCACGGGGATGCAAAGGCGGAGCCTTCCCGTTCCTAGACACACCCCCACTCAAGCACACACACGCACAGTAATGCCATGCGCGACTGCCCTGACCGCCTTGCCAAGCCCCGAAGGACCGACCACCGCTCGCCGGTGTATGAGAACTGCCGCCACCGTGGCCAAAGCTACTGGGGGCTCCAGAAGACCCTTCGACCCGCACCGACGTCACCATGGCCGAGAGCAGGAGCTGCATAGCCTGCTGTAGCGGCAACTAGAATAGGAAACCCTCGCCTAGCCCTGCGACGCACCGTGGCCGCCGCCATGATCCGCCACGTCGCTGTCGCCGGCCACCTGGAGCCCCAGCTACCGTCTTCTAGCCCACTAGAGTACCCGCCACTGCCTCGCGAATCCTTAGCGCCCTATGTTCGTGCCTCTGAGCCACCAAGTCGCCCGAGAGCGTTAGCTCGCCACTGGCGAGGAACTCCATCGGGAAACAGAGAAGCAAGAGGAAGAAGGCAGTGCCACCCTGCACCGGTTTCACGTGAGCCAAAGACAGAGAGATGGAGTTGGACCTAGACTACCATGAACCAAGCCCTCGGTCCATGCACCCGTAGGCTATTAGTCCACCGTGAACCGAGCTGGTGAACCCGTGACCAATCGAGCAGCAGCCGTCTGGACCTGTTCCACCGTGAGCCAGGAGGGGAAAAGGAGGATGGACACAGTCCACCATGAACCCAGTGTGTGGTCCATCGACCCACACCACCCAGACCACCGTGAGCCACGCTCACGCCCACAGCCTGGATCCGAGCCCGATAGACTCCCCCGCGCGACACGTGGCGGGCCAAGCCCGGCCCAAATCCAACCCGTGTCCAGGCCCAACCGGCCCAGACGAGACCCAAACCGGTCAACGTTGACCGTTGACCAGGGCCCACTGGTCAGCGACACAGAGCCGCTAGACCCACTTGTTAGTAGGTGACGTCAGGCTGACGTCATGCGGGTCCCACCTGTCAGTGACCATTTGACCCCGGACCCACTTGTCAGTGACCAATCGAGATGATGACGTCACGCTGACGTCAGCGGGACCCCACCTGTCAGCCGCTGTTTAGCCTTGATGACGCCATGCTGACGTCATGCTAGCGTCAGCGTGCCACGTGGACCAGTCACAGTGTGACACGTGTCAGCCCAGGAATAATTCAGCCTTATCCCATTTACAGAAATGGATTTAACCTTTGGAAATTCATAGAAAATTCATACGACCTCAGAAAAATGTGAAACCAGTCCCCACATTTTTCTAAAAACGAGCCCTACAATGTGGACCAACCCTTAAGTACTTTTGACCCCTCGGAATTGATGAAGCCCACTCTTTACTTGCGCTCACACCATTCGCGCAAGTCACGTACGATGCCCTAGAATGCCACCATATGGTTCCAAGCACCCCCGACCATGATCTATAACCAAGCCACTAACTCGACGCTCTTAGCCATGCTCGGCCAGCCGTAGCCAGCCTTTGGCCAACCTTAGCCACTTGTAGCCAGCCGCAGCCAGCCACAGCGAGCCGTAGCAAGCCACAGCTAGCCACAGCAGGCCGTAGCTGGCCTCAGCTGGCCAGAAGAAGCCATGACCCTTTGGGACAAGTTACAATAGCCCTTAGACCTCCACATATTTGCCGCGAAGTTGAATCCTAGTCGAACGCCATTCCCATCACCGACCACGTTGGCAACCTTTCCGACCACTTCGGCAATCTCACCGACCACGTTGGCAACCTTTCCGACCACGTTGGCAACCTTTCCGACCACCTCCGCGATCTCATCGACCACATCGGCGAAGCTCTCCGACCACCTCGGCCAGCCTTCCGACCACGACGGTGATCTCACCGACCACCTCGGTGACATCTTCGACCACCGACGAAAGCCCCTTCCTGCTCATTCTTTAACTCATTCGCACACTTACAATACGTGATCTTGATCTATCTATATTTGTCTGCACCTTGCCCTTGTGCAGGTCTACCTATCACCCAGCTATGGAATGTGCTACTCCACAGTCGTGTCAAGTCGTGCTGCCTTTTCGGTCGTGTTTGGTTCTTATCACCGGTTGTTGGTGTTGTTGCCTGCGTGTCGAGCCTTCAAGCCGGCTGAGGGATCGTACCTCGTTCGGACGTTACGATCGTGGGATCCGTCTCGCCGTGACCGTGAGGCCGAGTGTAACTCGACCCCTCGCTTTTTAGTTGACTTCATAGTACCACGAGTGTTAGCTCCTGTCTTTGGCCCTAGAACATGGTCATGATGGATTCAATATCGATGGCGATATCGATGCGGATATTACCCGCACATTTTGAGCCCTTCGTGACCAAGTTCTGTGGGAGATAACCTGGGAGTAAACAATCGTGGAACGATGGATGCCAACTCGTTGGCATAGCTTGTGGCCGCGAGTTCACCTCGCCATGACCATGGAGCTACGCCTCTCTTTCGCTTTTAGTTGCTTCTTCGTGCTCAAGCCCTTGTATGCTTGTACCCCGTTTGACCATCATGTTTCTCTGATTCTCGCGGTGACAACCGCACCGCTTCGAATCCAAGAGATATCCCAGTGCCAGTGCACCCAGGTCGAGTACCCTACGAGTGGCTTACGCACTTGGTGTTCTTGAGTGTCGCTCCTTCCGATGCCCCGTCTTTGATGTGGCGTGTGCGTTAGAAGAAGTGGACCTTGCTCTTGGTTGTTCTTGCTCTTATTGCCCCGATAGCCCGCTCTGTTCAATCCCGTCTTGCCCATGACGATTGGATCAAAGACAAGATTATTCCTTTTTGTTAGCGAAGCTATGGTCTATGTCATACCTCGAACCCGTGCGTGTCAACCCGATCGATCGTCTAAAACCATCTTTCCGAAGATGTGTCTGAGAACATGACATGGATGTGCCTAGCTAACCCCCGCATCTTTGGCCGTGTTGAACGACTGTCTCCTCGGCTCCCGATGTTGATGTGTCGTGTGGATCGAGAGGACCTGTCGCTGTCCAACCTCTTTGCGCTACCGCTTTCTACCATAACGGCGAGCTGAAGTACGTTGGAGCCAAGTTACAATAGTGTTAATCGTTCTTGTTTGCTACTCGTGTCCAATTGTGACTTGCGGGATAAGGCTATAAGAGCCGGACCCGTCGTTCTTCTTTCTTGGTGCTCGACTTCCAATCCCCATTGATTCAATGACACCGGATCGGAAGATCGTTAGCCGTGGTGTGCTATGGATAAGCTTTGGCTTAAACCATCTATCCTAAAGCCATACCGGCTTGGCCATGACTTAAGCTTGTGCTTAGCAAACTACCATATGTGATTCTTGGCCCGAGGAAATCGGACAACCGCCGAGAGGGCTAAGCCGTGTATCTCTTATTGTCTCAATGGCGTTATTGGATTTTCCTGCGTCTTGTCGTCTTTTCAAGTGTTGAGTGTTCTCTTGCCTTGCGTGTCGCTTCGCGGCGTGGCTAACGATCGGACCAAGAGAACGAGGACGACGATAAGGACTGCGGAATGGAGTCAACACAGGAGGAGGTGACTCCGCTAATGGAACACCAATGAATGGAGAATTGAACCACTACTACCTCTACATCGCAGGTGTCATGGCAGCACCCTCTTTTAGAGAATCCTATTAGACATTGCATAATATCTAGAACTGCTAGCGCTTTATAAATTATTCCTTTGCTAGTACTTTGATGCATGCTACTACTTGAGCCATTATTACCCTGATGCAACCCACTCTACCACGTCACCCTGCTTTGCGCATTCGCTCGCTTATATATGCTTACTTGTCTGCTTGCTTGCATATTACACCACTATACTTATTAATTAACTCCACTTCGCATTATGTCGGGGATGTGATGTCTGGGTGGTGAACAACTGGGAATGGTTTGGCTATGGGTGCCGGACTTGGTGGTGTGTGAGCGTCTTGCGCGTGTGTCTTGGGTGCGTGGAGAGTGAGGGTTGTGTCGACCGAGCTGGAATAACGACGAGCCCAGGGTGAGTCTTGCCATGTGGTGCTACTGGGCACTTGGATATGGAATACCTGTATGGGTAAATGGTAATTGGAGGTGGCCTTGGGTGTGAACCTCGGAGAGGTGGAGCCCGGGGTGGAGGTGCTGTGGTGGCGCGGTAAATGGAAACCCTGATGAAGACATTCTAGCTTGGTCACCCCTAAGGACTTACTAGTACTCAGATTCACCGGGAATCCTTTACATCCCACTCGCCCTATATGGTGCAGGACGGTCGGACTACTTGGTAGAGCGATGCCACTACTGCTAGGCGAACATGTGCAAGGAGGTACGGGGCGTGCGGTTTTCCCCCCACACCCTTCCGAGACTTCAGGAGGCCTTGTGGACCAGCTCTTGACATCCGGTGGGCCTCGGCTCTATCTACGACTCACAGTATCAGCCATCCCAGACTAGACTTGGGATGTTCTAGGGCTGAGAGGTAGGGTGGCATCGTTCTAGGCTAGCAAGCGGCCGGAATCTTCCTAGATGGGGCACCGTCGAGGATGGCTATCTTGTGGGTATGTAAAACCTCTGCAGAGTGTTTGGTTGATCGATCGATACATATGCCGACTTGTCGGCTATGGACCTTTCCTGGGTTTCGCTTAAACTAGATAGGAGATGAGTCCTTCTATCCTCCCTCCAGGGTTGGGGTATTTTCCGGTCGTGAGCCTTGGGGGCTGCGGGCCGTTGAGACAAGTGCCAGGAGGGAGTCGGCCTGTCGACCTGAGTGTGTGAGATGAGATAAGGTGTGTGGTGTGGAGATGGTTTGGGATGGATGGTTGGTGGGTGGATATGGATGGATGTGGATATGTGTGGTTGGGAATGTGTTAAAAACTGGACATTATTATTACATTACTACTGTTACTTACTTCTCATGCGCTAAGGATGCAAACCACAGCCAAATGTTAGGATCGCCAGATCCTCTTGTTTTATCTTTTCCACCAAAGCTCATCGGTGCTTACCATGGCCTGCACACATCTGGCGGTGTGCAGATTTCCTGCTTCTCAGAGATGCTGACCGTAGAAGGATTAGGAGGTCTCGTGCCTACGCTCAAGTTTGGTTCGGAGATGGAATCTACGCTGCACTACGCCAACTCTGATGACGACCCGTGAAGGAGAAGCCTTCACTCGATAGTCTTCCGCTAGATTAACTCTGTAATAGGTGTGTTCCCCAGTGATGTAATATCTTGTATTCTTGTAATCTTACGATGTATGACTATGATATCGACTGATATATGATAATATGATGGAATCAACTATTGGTTTCATCATATTATAATTCATTCTGTGGATTTTCCCTTCGCGGAAAATTGAGGATGTTTCACATGGCTTGCTACTATTGCAACCGACTCTATTGTCATCCCATGATGGAGAAGACACCATATGAGCTCTTGAATGGAAGAAAGCTCGATATTGCATACTTTCAAGTTTTTGGTCGCAAATGCTACATATTGAGGAAAGGCACAAGATTGAGGAAGTTTGAGAAGAAATATGATGAAGGTTTCTTGCTTGGTTACTCTGTAAGGAAAATGGACCCTAGGCCCATTTATTTTGGATTTTGGTGTTTGATGACCAACACAACCAAATTGGACTAATGAATTTGCAAGAAATTGTTTTGTAGTTCAATAGGATGCAAGATGTGACTTGGACGAAGGCGACATGATGATCCCACGATCAACACCATAAGCAAGACCCTAGAAGCACAAGACAAGACCCAAGATATCAAGCAAATTCCAAGCACGAAGATGGGAACCAAGCCGGACGCAAGATCGCGAAGAAACGAGCTCTGCAGAGGTGACCGGACGTGGCCCTAATAAGGACTGGACCCATCTGATTAGTTGCTTGGCAACACCAGGCGTCGGCAGCTATGACCGAACGCTGAGCAGCAGTGACCGGACACACCAGTGACACTGTTCATAATCTCGACAATGTTTTCAGCGTGACCGGACGCACGAAGTGCAGTGTCCGATCACTTCTAGAGAGGTTCTAGAGCGGCGCCAGCATGACCGGACATGTTCGGTCGATGATGACCGGACTCAGCCTAGAGTCCGATCAGCGCGCGCGCTCAACGGTTGGGACGACTGGACGCATCCGGTCAGGACGTGATCAGTGTTCGGTCAGTAGCAGAAAGGTGGGTTTCGTCCCCAATGGCTACTTTCTTAGTGGGGCTTATAAATAGACCCCCCAACCAGCCATTTGAGTAGGGTGGAGCTGAGGAAACAAACCAAGGGTGTTGATATAACATTTTAGTGATCTCCACTTGCATAGTGCTTAGTGATTCATTAGGTGATTAGCGTAGGTGCTTTGCGAAGTGCTTAGGTTGATTAGACCACCGCTTATGCGATTGCTCTAGGTTTAGGCCTAGTGTTTAGTGAGGTTTGCATACGTCTTACCACTCGGTGCTTGCGCGCACCATTGTTGTACATCGGAGGGCTTGTAGTCTTGTGAGATCACACCAACCGCGTTTGTGGTGTGGCCTCCACCGTGTATCGAAGTGAACAAGATCCGCGGCAGTTCAGCTGGAAGCTTGATAGTGAAGATGGTGGGGAGCGGTTTGGGAGAGGCTTACCGGAAGGCACACCGGAGACCCACTTGCGCGTGGGGAAGACCCAGGGCTATCCATGGAGTTACCCGACCGGGAGCTTAGCCCTTGCGAGGGATTCCTTACGAGGGGCTCCAGCAAGGACTAGGGGGAAGCTTGCGCGCTTCTCGATACCTCGGTAAAAATACCAGAGTCGTCGACGGGAGTTTGCATATCTCTACCTTACTCTTTAGCTTCTGTATTTACATTATTTGTATAACTCCTTTTGCGGTAGAGATAGCAACACACTAGCAAAACCGTAGTTGCACATTTAGATAGTTTATCTTTTGCATAGGTTTTGCTAAGAATAGAAAAAGAGGCCATAGTTTAGACTTAGACTTTTAAGTTGCCTAATTCACCCCCCTCTTAGGCATCACGGTCCCTTTCAATTGGTATCAGAGCCAGTTGGCTCAATTTAGACCTTTGGCTTCACCGCCGTTGAGCCGATATTATTTAGAGTGGTTGGGATGAATACCTCTAAGCCTCCACACTTTGATGGCACTAACTTCCCCTACTATAAAGTTAGAATGGCTTGTCACCTTAAGGCGGTAGATTTGGGTGTTTGGAGAGTCACTCGTGACGGGATGAAACACATTAAGAATCTCGATAAACCCACAAAGAGTGAAGAAAAAGAAATTCATTTAAATGCTAGAGCTAAAAATTGTTTGTTTGAATCTTTTAGCGTGGATTTTTTAACCAAGTGTTCACTTTAAATACGGCACATGAAATTTGGTTAAAACTCCAAAAGCTCCATGATGGCACAACTAATGTCGGTGAGCAAACATATTGTCTAGCTAAACAAAATTATGATTCCTTTGAAATGAATAAGAATGAGCCTGTTCGTGATATGTATTCTCGTTTGAATCTAATTATCAATGAGCTCCATTCAATAGGATTAATGAAGCTAGATGATGCGGACATCGTGAGGAAGATCATCTCCGTGCTACCACAAGAGAAATATGCAAGCATCATCACCATCCTTCACAACATGGAGGACTTGAGCACCATGACCCTGGCCATAATTATTGGCAAGATAGTGGCATTTGAAATCTCATGAAAAATAGGTCATGAAGAAGCCTCTTCATCAAGCAAAGGCAAAGCTCTCACTTGTAGTGAGCACAAGAAGATGAAGGGCAAGCAAGTTAAGACCAGCTCAAGCTCAAGCTCCTCAAGTGAAGAAGAAGAAGAAGAAGAAGAAGAAGAAGAAGAAGAAGAAGAAGATGATGATGATGATTCAAGTGATGATGATCAATCTTCCTCCTCCACCTCCGACCTTGATGAAGAATCAATCAAACTTATCAACAAGGTGGAAAAGATGGTCTAAAGGCTCAATATCAAGGGTGTGCCCATCCAAATTTAAGATTTCATTTTCACCAATCAAAGAAATGAGCAAAGAAAGAAAGGATGTTATGAATGCGGCGAGTTGGGGCACTTTGTGGAAGTTTGTCCAAACAAGCCCACACCCAAGACAAAGAAGAAGGCGTGCAAGGATAAAGCCCTCACATCAATAAGGTCATGGGGCTTCAAGTGAAGAAGAAGACCATCACAAGAGGCGAGGGTACAAGCACTCATCATCAAGCACTTCATGAGTGTGCCTTATGGCACGAGGTAACAAAAAACCTATCCCTAGTTGTCGGTGTTTTGGACCGGCGGGTCCTCAACCAACGAGTGAAAATGTACTGCGTGTCCCTATCCCGGATGGTGATGCAAAGAGACACAAGGTTTATACTGGTTCAGGCAATAGGTGCCCTACGTCTAGTCTGGGAGAGCGATCTTGTATTTCTTGCATCGAGGTGCTCGTAGTAGGGGTTTACAAGCAGGGCGAGAGAGGGAGTTAGTCCCAAGTCTCTGCATAGAGCGGCGTGGGTTGCTTGAGATGTTGATCTCTTGCAGTGAGGGAACGTGCGTATTACAGAGTGTTGCTCGTTGCTTGCGTGTGTGTCTATCTAACCGATGTCTCCGTGAGTGTGTTGGGTGTGTGCCCCTCCCCTAGGGGCGGCCCCGGTTACTCCCTTTTATAGTCGAAGGGAGGTACAGGGGCGGTACATGTGTTTGCTACGTGGTGCTCTTTTTTGGCAGAGACGGCATGTCCAAGCCCTGTATCTTGTCATTGTGGCGGTATGGTCGGTGGAGCGGTCTTATACTCGGTGCACTAGAGTGACGCGCCGGTCACGCCCGTTCTCGTGGTGGCAGGAGCGCCTTCTTCTGTTGAAGATGAGCTAGTTACTGTAGGTTTGACTGGTGCGGAGTGCCGAGGCCGGGTTGATGCGATGGCGCGGGCGTGCTGATTCCGAGGCTACAATAGCTAGGCCTTGTGCGTGACGTGGGGGCTCCTGCACCCTGACACAGGGTATGGCGCGTTCTACGGGTGACGTGCTGGTGCCAGAGTGTTGACAACGTAGAGAACCAAGGCCCAGTCGATGTAGAGGCTGAACCATCATGGGGGGCTCGGCAGGCACCAGTCCCGAGGCTACAGGAGCCCAGAAGCGGATAGCCGAGGCTCGGAGGGAGCAGTTGGTCTTGTTCATTGATTCCGAGGATACAGGGACCTGTACTTGACTCTCCATGCCGCGCTGTCCTTGGAGCAGTGGTTAGGCAGCACAGTGCAGTACGGGCGTCAGTCGTGGGCACAGTGCCGAGCATAGCGGGCGGTGACCCCCGCCCCGTCCTGTCCCGGATGGCAGGGCATTGATGCGACTTCCGTCTTGTCAGTTACTCTACTGCATTGTATCGTCGTGCGGCTGACGATGCGGGAGTGGTTGGTTGCGTTGGTTTGGACATGACGTCTCGGTCGAGGTGGCGGTGATGGGGTAGCTGCCGAGCCAGCCTCGGGCGAGGGGGCCTCGGGCGAGGCGGAGTGGTGGTACCTTGTCCGAGGCCTTTCGGGCGGGGCCTCGGGCGAGGGGGCCTCGGGCAAGGTGGAGAATTGGTACCATGTCCGAGGCCTTGCGGCGTGTGTCTCGGGCGAATCGGAGAATCGGCCGAGGCCCCGTGGTTGTCTCTTGGCTTCGATATTTACAAGGTCTAAGCAATTTTTTTGGTTCTTGCTTAGGGTACCCCTTTTTATGGTATCCGACACTAGTGATAGCGACAATAATAGTGATAGTGATGATGAGCTACCTTCTTATGATGAAATTGTGCAAGAAAATCTTAACTTTGCTAAAGTTTGCACTAGTCAACAAAAGAAGCTTGAAAAATTAAAAGAAAAACTAGATAGATCTCAACAAGCTTATGCTACTCTGCTTGAACAATATCAAACTTTTACCAATCTTAATATGGAGCTATCTACTAAAATTGAGCAACTTGAGACTAGTGCAAACACAAATAATTGCACAATCAATGATGAGCAACTTATAAACAAAAATGAAAAATTAAAGAAAAAGTTAACTAACTCACAAGATACTTATAAAAGTTTGCTTGCTAAAATGGAAACTATGTGCAAATATTGTGATGAGCTAACTAATAAAGTTGCTAATCATGAAGCTATCGGTTCTACCCCCACGGAGGCACCTAAAAAGAAAAGTTTTATCTTTGACATGCCTAAAAAGGATGTTTCCACTTCTTGCAATGATTTTTATTTATGCTCATCCTTGTGCAACCAAGTTTGTGTTGAGAAAGTTGTTGTAGATACATGCACACAAGAGGTTGCAATGGAGAATGAGCAACTCAAGCAAGAAATGGCTCGCCTTACCAAGGACTTGACTCAAGTAAGAGGCAAAACGGAGCAAGCCCAACTTCATCAAGATAACACCGTCAAGGGAGTGAAGAAGCTTGATGAAGGACAAATCATGGTTTGCTATGTATGCCACAAGGAAGGCCACAAGTCCTATGAGTGCAAGGTGAAAAATGGGGGAGGAGCTAAGAAGGAAGAGAAAAACAAAAAGGAAACAAGCAAGCTCTCCAACACCTACACCAACAGGGTGGACAAAAAGGCCTCCACACCTTATCTCTTGAAGAAGAAGAAAAATGACAAGGTGGTGGCAATCAAGGTGAACAAGCAAGCCAACAATGGGGTCAAACGCTTTTGGGTGCCAAAGGAAATCATTTCAAATATGAAGAGCACCAAGAAGGTTTGGATCCCGAAAGGGAAGTGAGAAGTCCGATGGACTTTGGGGAATTTGGAGACTTGACGATGTATGGGTGCATTTCATGGGGTGCATCATTATGGACAAAGTAATTGCCAAGTGTGTTAGTGAATACTATGTACCCAAATTCCCCTTCCCATATTAGGTAACTAGATTTAATTTCTTGAAATTTCAATGAGCATCTAGTTCCTTTCTATGCCTAGGTTTGCATTTGCATGCTTAATCTTTTGTCTTGCATACACTAGGTATATCTTATGGTAGACTTGTTTGGTTTCATTCTTAACCCTTGGAGCAAACCTACATGGTTTAAATTGTTTGGGAGCACGTCACATAGCTTGTTTTATAATTGTTCATCTAATATGTGCCAAAGTCCAAATTGTAGACAATTTCTCCCGAATATCATATTCGAAAATGATTCTCACATTCATGTGATGTCATCTTTCAAGTGGTATTTTTTATTCTAAAATCAATTTGCATGTCTCCTACAAGTATTGCATACTTGTGTGCACAAATTTAGGGGGAGGTTACTCTATAAGTTGGATGCTTTGAGACTAACACCTTTTTAAGCTTATCATATGTGTAGTAGTCTCATTGCAAGGAAAATGGAGTCCCCGGAGTTAAGCATCATACTTCAAATATCCACCACCTATTGCAAGTGGTATAAATCAAATTGGTTTCCACATGTGGTATTTCTAAACCGATATCATCATGTTGATTTGACTTTGGTATTTATATGCTTTCTCCATGCATTATATAGATTAAACTCCCTTGAGCATTAATTTGCCAATTATGCATAAACTACATTCTCCATCATATGTATGCATATATTTAGGGGGAGCTTAATCTATGTAATGTGAGAGTCAAATTTTGTGACCTATTCCACTCCACATTCAAAGGATCACAAAATTTGACCCTCCTTTGTGCTACTAATGTCTTCCTTTTCGGTGTTTGATTGCAAAGGGGGAGAATTTATAGGACCAAAAACAAGCCCGATCATAATAATTTACAAGTGGTAATGGTCCAAGAAAGGGAGGATAGTGGATTATGGAGTTAGGGGAAGTCTTAAATCCATAACGCCACATGGGGACTTTTGCAAGGGCAAGATAAGTTTCCAAAGATGTTTACATGTGGTATCTTTTAGCATCATATAACCTTGCCCTTTGCATTGCATCCTAGCAAGTAAATAGTTTTTAAATTCCAAAATTTTTATTATTTGCTTGTTTTGGTTGTGTTGTCACCAATCACAAAAAAGAGGGAGATTGTAAGGAAAATGGACCCTAGGCCCATTTACTTTGGATTTTGGTGTTTGATAACCAATACAACCAAATTTGACTAATGAATTTGCAAGTAATTGTTTTGTAGTTCAATAGGATGCAAGACGTGACTTGGACGAAGGCGACATAATGATCCCATGATCAACACCATAAGCAAGACCCTAGAAGCACAAGAGAAGACGCAAGATATCAAGCAAAGTCCAAGCATGAAGATAGGAACCAAGCCGGACACAAGATCACGAAGAAACAAGCTCGGCAGAGGTGATCAGACGTGGCCCTAATAAGGACCGGCCACGTCCGATCAGTTGCTCGGCAACCCCAGGCATCGGCAGCTGTAACCGGATGCTGAGTGAAGCAGTGACCGGATGCACCGGTGACACTGTTCATCATCACGGCAATGTTTTCAGCGTGACCAGACGCAGCGGCACTGGACGACTGGACGCATGAAGTGCAGCGTTCGATTGTTTCTAGAGAGGTTCTAGAGCTGTGCCAGCACGACCGAGCGTGTCTGATCGATGATGACCGGACTCAGCCCAGAGTCCGATCAGCGCACGCGCTCAACGGTCGGGACAACCGGACGTATCCGGTCAGGACGTGATCATCATCCGGTCAGTAGCAGAAAGGTGGGTTTCGTCCCCAATAGCTACTTTCTCAGTAGGGCTTATAAATAGACCCTCCAACCGGCCATTTGAGTAGGGTGGAGCTAAGGAAACATACCAAGGGTGTTGATACACCATTTTAGTGATCTTCACTTGCATAGTGCTTAGTGATTCATTAGGTGATTAGCATAGGTGCATTGTGAAGTGCTTAGGTTGATTAGACCACCACTTATGCGCTTGCTTTAGGTTTAGGCCTAGTGTTTAGTGAGGTTTGCATACCTCTTTCCACTCGGTGCTTGCTCGCACCATTGTTGTACATCGGAGGGGCTTGTAGTCTTGCGAGATCATACCAATCGCGTTTGTGGTGTGGCCACCACCATGTACTGAAAGGAACAAGGCCCACGGTGGTTCGGCCAGAAGCTTGATAGTGAAGACGATGGGGAGCGATCCGAGAGAGGCTTGTCGGAAGGCACACCGGAGACCCACTTGCACATGGGGAAGGCCCAAGGCTATCCACGGAGTTATCCAACCGGGAGCTTGGCCCTTGCGAGGGATTCCTTGCGAGGGGCTCCAACAAGGACTAGAGGGAAGCTTGCTTGCTTCTCGATACCTCGGTAAAAATACCAGAGTCGTCGACGGGAGTTTGCATATCTCTACCTTACTCTTTAGCTTCCGCATTTACATTGTTTGCATAACTCCTTTTGCGGTAGAGATAACAACACACTAGCAAAACCGTAGTTGCACATTTAGATAGTTTATGTTTTGCATAGGTTTTGCTAAGAATAGAAAAAGAGGCCATAGTTTAAAGTTAGACTTTTAAGTTGCCTAATTCACCCCCCCTCTTAGGCGTCACAGTCCCTTTCATACTCCACTACTAGCAAGGCTTATAGAGTTTGAAATTTAGCTAGTGGTACTCTTGAGGAGGTTTATGATGTGGAATTTGATGAAACCAATGGTTCCCAAGAGGAAGATGAGAATCTAAATGATGTGAGAGGCACTCAATCAGCCAATACAATGAAGAACATGGACATTAGTGATATAAGGCCTAGAGAGGTGATTGATGTTGAAGATGACAAGAATCAAGTGCTCTCTAACTCAAATGTGCTAACTAATGGTTCCCATGATCATGATCAAGCAAGTGCTAGTGATGACAAAGTGCAAGATCAACAACAAGTGGCTAGTACATCATCTCAACCAAATGATCAATCAAATGCAAGCAATCAAGTGCAAGTGCTCCAACCAACCAATGTGCAAGAGATCATCCATTGGACTCTATAATTGGTGATATGTCTAGAGGTGTGCAAACAAGATCAAGATTGGCATCATTTTGTGAACACTTCTCATTTATCTCATCCATTGAACTAAAGAAGATAGATGAAGCTTTGAAGAATGTTGATTAGGTAAATGCTATGCATGAAGATCTAAACAACTTCACAAGAAATCAAGTATGAGAGTTAGTTGAGAGGCCTAAGGATCATAATGTGATTGGAACAAAATAGGTCTTCCGGAACAAGCAAGATCAAGATGGTATAGTTGTAAGGAACAAAGCAAGATTAGTGGCTCAAGGTTACACTCAAGTTGAAGGTCTTGACTTTGAAGAAACATATGCCTCGGTTGCAAGATTGGAAGCAATTAGGATCTTGTTATCCTATGCTTGTGCCCATGACATCAAGTTGTACCAAATGGATGTGAAGAGTGTATTTCTCAATGGGTATATCAATGAGCTTGTGTATGTTGAGCAACCTCCCGGTTTTGAAGATGAGAAGAAGCCCAACCATGTCTACAAGTTGAAAAAGGCTTTGTTTGGATTGAAACAAGCACCTAGAGCATGGTATGAGAGATTGAGAGATTTCTTGCTCTCTAAAGGGTTCAAGATGGGTAAGGTTGACACCACTCTCTTCACCAAGAAGCTAGGCAATGACTTGTTTATGTTGCAAATCTATGTTGATGATATCATATTTGGATAAACCAATCAAGATCTTTGTGAGGAGTTTAGAAAGATGATGGCAAGTGAGTTTGAGATGTCTATGATTGGAGAGCTTAGTTACTTCCTTGGTCTTCAACTTAAGCAAATGAAGAATGGCACATTTGTAAGTCAAGGCAAGTACATCAAAGACATGCTCAAGAAGTTTGGTATGGATGAAAGCAAAGCTATTAGTACACCAATGGGGACAAATGAAAACTTAGATAGTGATGCTAGTGGCAACATGGTGGATCAAAAGATGTATCGGTCTATGATTGAAAGCCTACTCTATGTGATCGCATCAAGACTGGATGTAATGTTTAGTGTATGCATGTGTGTTAGATTTCAAGCCTCACTAAGAGAAAGTCAATTGAAAGCAACAAAGAGAATATTGAGGTACTTGAATCATACATAAAATGTTGGATTGTGGTATCCCAAAGGAGCCAGATTTGAGTTGATTGGATATTCGGACTCTGATTATGCGGGATGCAAAGTTGAGAAAAAGAGCACATCGGGCACATGTCAACTATTGGGAAGATCACTTGTGTCTTGGTCATCAAAGAAGCAAAATAGTGTAGCACTTTGAACCTCCGAAGAGGAGTACATTTCGGCTGATAGTTGTTGTGCACAATTACTTTGGATGAAGGCTACTTTGAGTGATTTTGGAATCAAGTTCAAACAAGTGCCATTGCTTTGTGACAATGAGAGTGCCGTGAAGCTCACCAACAACCCGGTTCAACATTCAAGAACAAAGCACATAGATGTCCGCCATCATTTCATAAGAGATCACCAATAAAAATGGGACATTTACATTGAGAGTGTGGGTACCGATGATCAACTTGCTGATATCTTCATCAACCCGCTTGATGAGAAGAGATTTTGCAAGCTAAGAAATGAATTGAACATACTTGACTTCTCCAATATGTGTTGATGCACCCCCATTATATGACATGCCTCTCCTTCGAGCAAAGCAAGGTAAAGTTGATTGACATGTCATTCATCAATTGCTAAGGACTTGTTTAGTGCATCTAGTCACTCCTCATGATTAAATAGGCTCATTCATAAAAATCAAATGAATTTGATGATTGTATGGTACCCCTATTGCTTGTATGCTTGAAATGATCTAGTGGTAGCATATAACATGTTTGTGGGATTGTGAACCTAATATTTGATCTAGAAAATGAGCTATAAGTGTTTAACTCAACATGGTGCATGATAACCCTTATTTGGAGGTGTGACGAAGCTTGCCCTTGGATCAAACCGAGTCAAATATCTTTTGCAAGTGCTCTAGATTGAACCAAATTGGAAGATGGTCCTCACCTATCATGGTTTCACACAACTTATCTAAAAAAATAAGCTCACCTTTTTGTGGTCATTGATGACAAAGGGGGAGAAGTAATTCCCAAAGGTAAGCAAAAGGGGGAGAGAAACCAAAGATAGTAAGATAGGTCAAAGGAAGGGGATCAATTAAGACGGGGAGTGTATGCTAGATCATGAAATGAAAAACTAGCATGCATAGGAAAGCTAGACACTTGAATTGTTCTTACAAGTAGTACTAGAACCTTGCTTATAATTTTGATCTCACGAGGTATCTAGTTCTTTGTTGTTCTTTAAGTGGTATCTAGAAAATCATGGTGCTAAGGATGGTATTCAAATGGCAACTCTGATTTGTATCACGCTTTAAAGGTCCATCCTTTACACCTTAGCATCATTTGGTAGCTATTACTCTCCCAAACTTTCTATCCATGCATATGTGCAAGCTTTCAAATCCAAACTCTTAGCACATATATAGGGGGAGCTAATACTACCAATTTCGGTTGATGAAACTTGTCCATAATCTTTACACATGGTAATATGCTTGGGCAAGTGACTTCAATCCAAAAAGAATTTATTGAATATCTTTGTGAAAAGGTTGTCATCAATTACCAAAAAGGGGGAGATTGAAAGCCCTAGTTTGGTTTTGGCTAATTGATGAAACCTAAGTACTAACCCTTGTCATGAGTGTCATGTGAGCAAGGTTGGTGCCCTAGTTTGGTTTTGGCTAATTGATGAAACCTAAGTACTAACCCTTGTCATGAGTGTCATGTGAGCAAGGTTGGTGCCCTAGTTTGGTTTTGGCTAATTGATGAAACCTAGTACTAACCCTTGTCATGAGTGTCATGTGAGCAAGGTTGGTGCATTCCAAGTGATGGAGATGGAGATGGAGATGATCATGGTGGATGATGATGACCAAAAGGTGATCAAGTGCTCAAATTGCAAAAGAAGAAAGAGAAAAACAAAAACCCTATGGAGATCAAGGCAAAGGTATTGCTTAGGGTTTTGGTTTTGGTGATCAAGACACTATAGAGAGTGTGATCACGTTTAGGATCGATAGCCGTACTATAAAGAGGGGAATTCTTTGGCTAAACGGATTATCGAGTGCCACTAGGTGGCATGATTCTTGCATATGCATTAGGGACCTAGTGTGCTAACATTTAACCCTTGAAAAATGCTTGAGAAAATGCTAACACACGTGCACACAAGTTCTATACTTTGTGGTTAGCAATTTGGAAGCAAGGGTGAAAAGGTTGAGGACTTAGAAAAAGGAAAAGAGGAGAAAGTCTTCGACCGGACTCTGGCCTCGGGGTGACCGGACTCACCCCAGGCACGTCCGGTCAATTGGCGTAGAGGAGAAGTTATGCTCGGTGGCGATCGGACCCTACATTGTATTCGTGACCGGACGCGCAGGGGTCGCGTCAGGTCGAGTGTGACATACGCTAGCGTTAGCACCTCGGGAGCACGCTGCTCAGCAGTGAAAGGACCGGACGCTGGGGCATGTCAGGTCGGCATTGACTGGACGCGTCCGATTGGTAATTTCTGGCTCTAGAACCTTTCTGTAAATGATCAGACGTCACCGTGTTGAGAGTCCAGTCACTAGAGCGTTGAGTCTGGTCATGACTTAATTGTTCGCGTGTTTAGAAAATAGCCATTGAGATCCAGTGGCTGAGATTTGAAACGGTGACACATGGAGGCCATCCAGCAACTAGACGTTGAGGCCTGCGTGTCCGGTCATTTCGACCGAAGCGTCCGGTCAGTGTGCAGAGCGCCCTCTCTTGACCCTAACTGCTCTATTTGTTTGAAGGGCTCTATAAATAGTGTTTGGCCAGTCCTAGGCTCACTCTCTTGGCATTTTGACATACTTGACATCCTTGTGAGCCTAAGCAAACACCTCCCACTCATCTCCATCATTGATTCATCATCATAGTGAGATTGGGAGTGATTCCAAGTGCATTTGCTTTAATGATTGCATCTAGTGGCACTTGGGAATCGTTGTGACTACGAATTTCTTGTTTCTCTTGGTGGTTGCCGCCACCTAGATGGCTTGGAGCAGCGGAGGAGCTTCGGCACGTGTTGGTGATTGTTTGAGGCCGGCTCCGGTGATTGTGAGGGGTCTTGCACCTTCCCCGATGAAGAGCTGCAAGGTAGCTCTAGTTAATTGCTCATGTCATTTAGTTACCTCACTTGTGGGTAGATTCTTGCAGCGCCTCTTGTGGTGGGCTAGGTGTGTGATACCTATTAGCCACCGAACCACCAAGTGTTGGTCGACACAACGGGGACGTAGCGTGCCGGCAAGCACGTGAACCTTGGGAGAAAATTGGTTGTCTCTTGCCCTTTGGTATTCTCCCGGTGATTGAATTGGCATTCATCTTGTTATTGGTTCACTCCTCTACGCGGCGGTATAATCACCCTACTCACTCATTTACATTCCCACAAACTAGTTGTAGCAAGCTCTTTAGTATAACTAGAATTGAGAGCTTGCCTTGTAGTTGAAGTTCATCTAGTGGAGCTCTTTAGTGTAGCAAGTTTGAGAGCTCTTAGTGAGTAGCAACATAGCTTCTTGTATACCTAGTGATCATAGTAACTAGAATTGTTGGATAGGTGGCTTGCAACCCTTGTAGAGCTAGAGCAAGTTTGTATTTCGCTATTTGTCATACTAATCAAATTGCTCTAGTAATCTTGTAGATTTTAAATAGGCTATTCACCCCCTCTAGCCAAATTACGACCTTTCAAACGTGTAGAGTGGGCCTTAGCCGTCTTCCTGGGTCAGGGTGTTACAAATGGTAATCAGAGCCAACTCTCGCGGTTTCACGGTTGCGTATGGTCTGGAATCCTAGACAGGTTGTGCATGGCTCCTGTGAGGCCATGACACTTGGGCCGGGGAACTAGAAATACGAACGTGGCCAAGAGAGTCGGTCCTGAACATTTGTCCTGCTAGGTAGCTTGGTTTAGCGTTCGACGAGGATGTCGAATTTCCTAAATGGGGGAGTATGTGAGACCAAGTGGAATGAGGCCCAATACTGTAGCACCGGCAGGTTGTGGGCTGGGCCGAGTTTATGTGGTACTGTTGCGACTGAACTTTAGTACCACATCGAAAGTTGAAGAAGAACTGAACCAAGTCAAAAGCCTGGACCTGGGAGGCTGTTAACTCCGGATCGATCCTTTTGCACGAAGCGAGGACAAAAGCGCAAGAGAGTTAATTAGCAGGTGTAGTTTATTTAACGTGTAGAGTGGGCCTTAGCCATCTTCCTGGGTCAGGGACACCCTACCGCGGGCCACGAGATCCACGGAGATCTCCCACACCTTGCCTTGGACGATCAACTAGGTGGTGTGGCTGCGGCGTTGGCCGACGCCCGCGTCGCGTAGAGGGGTGGAGGAGTTGCCCGAGGACGGCGTCGGGTCCTGTTGCCGCGAGTGGTGGTGAAGGCGGAGGAAACGCGGGGAGGAGACGAGCGCGTGGAACGAAGCGCCGACAGATGCGGTTACGGAGGGGCAAGCGGTGTCTTTTTCCAATCGGTACAGAGTTTAGCCATCAATATTTGGGTTAGATGGACTAGTGAACTAACAACTAGTTCAGGCTTAGACTAGTTGCTAGCCCATCCACTAGTCCATCTGTCTGGATCCTCATAGGCTAAACTTTAGCCAACTAGTTGTTAGTCCATGGGATCAAACATGCCCTTAATGGTAAAAGAAAATAGTGTCTTTGAACGTTAGAACCTAGGACCATGTAACACTTCTCTACCACTAAACTACACACTCATTTGCGAGTATATATAGATAGCTATCTTTTTATCACCATTTTGTAATTTTGTATTGAATATTTCAACCCCTTAAATTGCATGCCGGGATATAGCTCTACTCACACATTTAACATTTTCAGTGCAAGGTCTAGGTACTTGTTGGTACCAAGAGAAGATTATTATCTGTGGATTTTTTTAGTTGTATACATATGCATTCTATTCATGTGGTTATCTTTCTTTTTTTTAGCATATGTAAGTGAGTCTTTTTTTACGACATTGTATATTGTATAAATTCAGGGCTTGATTGGTAAGGCTCTTTACCGAACGTTTTGTAGGAGGAACTGTTTTTCCGTGAAAAATAGAGGAGCCGTTGTGGCTCTTTTAAAATGACTCTGGCTCCTTAAAAGAGCTCTGCCAAACACCCCTCAATGTATCTAACTCCAGAATATCAAATTATTATTAGCCTCATTACGACCAGACTGAGCATATGCTACGAAAGTCTGAAACTTCCATACATGCATGTAGAAGTAGAACTGAGTGCAAGCAGCCTGATGTGACGTCATGGATTATGTAGTATATGCATAAAGGCGAGTCTTCTCTCGATCATGCATTTTGTGAGATTAAGAAAGAGCATCATGCATGGAGTAGAACACACCTACAGCCTTTTATAATGAGCTCCAGAGATCTGCAAATCTTCCACGATCGAGCCGCAAACAACTTTCTGCATGCTGTGCCACTGTTCTTGATGTTACTTGTAACTTCTTACCTAGCACTAGCAGTACGTAGCAGGTGACGATGGTATGTAGTAGACTAGAGATAGAGAATACTACACCTACGTGCTTAACTAGGTCAAAGATTTACAT
Organism: Miscanthus lutarioriparius; assembly: GCA_904845875.1. Lineage (NCBI taxonomy): Eukaryota > Viridiplantae > Streptophyta > Magnoliopsida > Poales > Poaceae > Miscanthus > Miscanthus lutarioriparius. Next base: position 996,998 of record CAJGYO010000013.1, on the reverse strand, counting down.
ATATGTCCAATATATAGCCTGAACACTTTTCACTCAAAAATATATATATAGCCTGAACACGTACGTGTAGTAGCTGGTATGCTATACGCTATAAAAACCATGCATTTATATAAGTGAGGACTACTAGAATATGTAAGATGTACCTGGAAACATGTTGGTTAATTATATCAGCAGCTGTTAAATTAAATGTTCACATGACAAATATATTTGTTTGCAGCAATATGTCAATGCTTTAGCCTTTTTAATTAAGCCCATGAGGTCTCTACGATATATGCTGCCGTATATACGGGTCTCTACACTAGGTGGCAGCATGACGTACGTATATATAGCGAGTTCCTGACAAGTGTGCCGTATAATCTTCGACTCTTGCCTACAGATAACAACAGACAATATATATGTATAGGGCTGTTTAATTTACATCGTGTACTAGATAGCTACGGACTTTGTGAGTGCTGTTTTCCTGAACATTGTCTAGTGACAATGGTACATATATATACGTGATGTTATTTTTATTAATTTTTTGGTCAACAGATATACAAGGACCCCTTTGTACGGACAAGTTGATGGTCGTCTGACTTTCAAATGTACTGTTCATCGGGTCTCCGTGGCAGATGCTTATTCATAAGCATTGACATTATGCTATTAATCCTAGTTAGTTGAGCGACTAGGCGTCTGTAATCTCTGAGTAAAAAAATGCACTTCCCCTTAATAGCCAGGGCTAGGTTACTAATTAGGCTGACAAATGCATGGTTTGCTTTTAAGGGCATATTTGGCACAACTTAGTTTCAGCTGGGCTAAATCCGGCTGGAGGAACTCAACCAAATATTTTTTAACATAGAAATAATTATATACTAATTCCATAAATTATTTATTTAAAATAGGCTAGGGGGATGGGAGCTAAAAAAAAATGTAGCTTCTTCTTATTCACTCTATACACGGAATGACTTTTACATAGAGTTTATCCTAAAAATCACTTTTAGCAACAGAATCACTTCTTAAAGAGATTCAGGAGCTAGAGGAGCTCTACCAAATAGGCCCTTAAGTTGGTATTAGGTAATCACACTGGGTCAACAAGATTTAGAGCATTACAAGGCATGTTTGGACTGTTGGATGGTAGTGGGAGAAAGCTGCATGGAAGAGTAGAAAGTGTGTAGGACCAGATGTCAGAACCAAAGAGAGGATTCTTCTTCTCTCTAACTGAAACTTCAGTTATTACAGATCTATTGAAAAAGAATATAGTATATATTATTAAACCAACAATAATAATGTGTCATGTTTAAAAAAAAATCAACAATGTGTCGGGAAAGAGACTTGTGGATGCGAGAAGATCAAAAGATGCAACAAGAGAAGTCGTCAATTGAGGGCACCTTTAGGCTTGAGGGGTTAGGGAGGGTGGGACAGGTGATCCGAAGAAAACCATCTTAATTATGTGTGTGTTTGCGTACATGCATGGGCGTCCAACCAAAGCATTTCATATGCATGCATGGAGAGGCCGGAGAAAATGCATGATTTGATTTGACGGGAGCTGCTCGCTGGCTGCTGACCTTGGAAATAGTCAGTAGTGTATCGTCGGTCCACCTCCATACAGCTCTCTCATACCAAGCAAGACGAAGACAGCCCAAGAAAGCCGTTGAGTTGTTCCTTCACCTTGACTCAAAGCCAACCAGCATCCCAGCTGAGAGCACAAAGTCCAAGGCGCTACGTGACAACTATGCATGAACTCAGCCAATCATTTTATTATTGTATAATTGTGTGTATGCTATTATTCTGCTGGGTCTGTGTGTAGAATGCGAATTTGTCATCTACTAGTATTGCACCACCTAACCAGTAGTACCAGTACCATGCACACGCAATTGCTTCTGAATTCTGGCAGTGTCATACACACACAAATAAGCATACGCGTATATTTCCCTAAGTTACTACAAAATAAATTAATTTTATGAGTTGTTCCAAGTTAAGCTTTCTTAATTAAGTTTGGATGTTTTATACTCATCCATCCGTTCCAAATTATAAGACGTTTTGACTTTCTTAGATACATTGATTTTTCTATATATCTAGATATAATGGATGTCTAAGTTAATAACAAAAGCCAAATATCTAGAAAAACCAAAACATCTTATAATTTAGAATTGAGAGAGGGTAGAAAATAGCACCAGTATTTATTTATGATACCAAATTATAATGATTAGATGCACTATAAAATAATATTTCATTAGTATACACTATAAAATAATTATATATACTATGAAATGTAATCATAGTATATTTATATCCAGTGTCATAGATGTTGCTACCCTTCGCTATAAAGATAGTCAAAGTAAAAAATAATTTGACTTACGGCAACTCTATAAGTTGATTTGTTGATGGACACAGGAAGTATGCCATACCTATCTAGGAGTTCCAATAATCATAGCATTTTATTGTATTATGTTTAAATAAGACATCCTTCAAATTATATCGCTTCGAATTTGGAGCATGGTGGTCAGTCAATGGCAAACTGTGGTTGTGAGATCTGAGGTTTGGTATTAGGATTGGTTTGAGGCTTCCCTTTTTCGGCCTGTTCGCTTGCTCGTATACGATCGTGGATTATAAGCTGGAATAGTATTTTCTCTCACACCAAACCAGCCAGCAGTAAATAATCCACGATCGTTTACGGCCTGCCGAACAAATTGTTTGTCACCGGGTAGAGGGAGAGGTTTGGTATTATTGGGGTTAGCTTGAGGGTTCCCTTCGTCACAGGGACTTAGGGAGATTATGGAAAAAGGATGTAGACTCTACAGGGCTACGAGGTGGTCATAGCCTCATAGGATTGAGTGGTGAGGCCATGGAGAATTGCTGGCAATGGAACTTGGCGGATCGCCGATGGACCGCCACTTGGATACGGGAGCTCGAGATGAAGTGGTTAGCAGCATGGACAACGATGGTGGACCTGACAATGTGTATGCAATCAAGGTTATTTTTCTCGACTTGGTATGTGTGTTTATTTTTCCTAAATTTATTCTACAATTTAACTCGTCGATGACGAATAGTATAGTGACCTTGTCATTCTCAACATATGTTAGTTCAATCTCTCGAAGTTGGGCGCTCGTCAGAAGCGCGTCGTTTGTATGTTTAAACCCTTCTTCTTAATTATAATGATGCGCAAATTTTTTGCGTGTTCGAGAGAAAAAACAGAAGTTACCCGAGAAAACACATGATTTAAGCCAACTGACCTATATAGCGCCGCCCATAGAAAAAGTGTACTTTTGAGATGATCAATTATAACTAAACAGTTTGTTGTTGCAGAGAGGCAGGTGCCAATGAACCTAGGCTTACTTGTTTCATTGGAGCAAGTGAGAATTCTGTGTACTATCATTATAAGCTCGGTTGTAGAATACTAGTATAGGTATAGGTATAGGTATAGCAGAAGGGCATAGAAGCTTCTTGCTTGTGTATGTATTATGGGCACAACTACTATACTACTACTAGTTGTACTCTTTCTGCCTGTACTTGCTCATAACTGTTTGGATTTTGGAGCAAGTCAGCATGAACAAGTAGGGGCGTGTTCGGCTGGCTTTAAGCCGGCTGGCTGGCTGGCTAGCCAACTCACACTCACGAAATCACTGTTCACGTCCTGTCAGAATAGTATTTTTCTCTCACAACAATCAGTCGGAACAATATTTTTCAGTCCTGCTGAACAGACCCTAGAGCTATAGGTAATCATATTACATTATATAGCCCTCACTGGCAGTTTCTTTCAGCACGGCAAGAACCATGCTATACTCTAGCTGACACTAGCCTCTTGCGTGCGTAGACTGACAAGCAAGTCTCATCTCTCCCTGTCTCTCTTGTGCACATACACAAACGGTCACAGGACACACCTCAGCACGCATGGTGAAGGCAAGGCAAACCCATGACGAGACACGCAGGCCACGCGTACACAGCTTAGATAGATAGAGCTAGCTAGGGAACAAAGGTCGCTGCAGGCAGCAGCAGCAGCCAGGCAGTATATAAGCAGCAGGCTGCCCCGTAGCCACCAGTTGCTCGAGGCCAGCATTCGCCGCTCGGGTGGCGTGCTGCTGGTGTCCGGACTCCGGCGTGCAATTAGTTGCATCGGTTGCCGGCCGGTCGGCCATGGGGAGGTCTCCTTGCTGCGACGAGAATGGCCTGAAGAAGGGCCCCTGGACTCAAGAGGAAGATGAGAAGCTGCTGCACTACATCCAGACGAACGGCCATGGCAGCTGGAGGACCCTACCGAGGCTGGCCGGTACATGAATTCGAATTCCCTTCTCCATCATATCGTCTAGCTCTCATATCAATCAGATGATCATATAGGGCTAGCGATTGAGCTGAACAATGATCCTGCTGCTATACCCTGATGGCATGGCATGCAGGTCTGAACCGGTGCGGCAAGAGCTGCCGGCTGCGGTGGACCAACTACCTGCGGCCGGACATCAAGCGGGGCAAGTTCTCGCAGGAGGAGGAGCAGACCATCCTCCACCTGCACTCCGTCCTGGGCAACAAGTGGTCCGCCATCGCCACGCACCTCCCCGGCCGCACCGACAACGAGATCAAGAACTTCTGGAACACGCACCTCAAGAAGCGCCTCATCCAGATGGGCTTCGACCCCATGACGCACCGCCCGCGCACCGACTTCTTCGCCGCGCTCCCGCAGCTCATCGCGCTCGCCGCGCTCCGCGAACAGCTCGGCGGTACCGCCGTCGCCGATCAGTCATCCGGCGCCGGCGCCGCCGGCGTGGCCATCTTCGAACAGGCCGCCAAGCTCCAGTACCTGCAGTCCCTCCTCCAGTCCGCGGCCACCACCATCGCAGCCGCCTCCTCCGCTCCGTCGTCCGACACCGAGGCGGCGGGGGCGGCGGCTCTCGCTCTCGGCGCCATCTGCTCACCGCAACTGACGGCGCTTGACAGTTCTACTACCACTACTGCCCCCGTGTCGTCGTCCGTGGACAACGCCAGCGGCCAGCTATTACCATGCACGTTCCCGGCCGAGGCGCCCGTCAGCAGTGAAGAAGATGAAACCAAAAACCAGCAACAGCAAACAGGCCTCAGCAGCTATGGCCTCAGCTGCCGCGCTGATGATGTCGTTGACGTGTTCGCGTGCCACGGTGGCAACTCATCGCTGCCGGCCCTGACCGACCTCTCCGACGCGGCCAGCAACCTGCCGGTGGACGGTTGCATCATGCGCAGCGCCACGGCCTCTTCCAGCTTCGGTGGCGGCTCCAGCTGCAGCCCGCTCCCTTGGCCGGAGTTGTTCTTCCCAGACGACCCTTTCATCACTGATTTCCTATGACATCACTGCGCATCACACTACATATTTGCTTGTGCAAGCACATCTTGTATACTATACTATATACGCTGATCTATATACGTATCTCCCTCTGAATTTTGTAAGCTTTGCGTACACACATACATATATGTATACATATACGTGCATGCCTTTCAGTACATATATGGAGTACTGTGCTCCATATCATATTCTGATAGCATGACACATTAATTCAAACTTCAGAGTATATAGAATATGTATAAATATAAACACACACTCTGAATATATGCTAGCTAGCTCAGAGACGAGTAGTGTCAAGTGTGCAAGTGAGTCGTTCATGCATGAGAATAATACACATATATACTGCAGTGCTTATATATTGTAAATTTATAATACTGATGGTATATGAAACAAAAATACTAAAAGGATCTTTCTCTGCATTTTCCAAGTTTATGTAAATGCATTGCATATTAGCTGAATGTGTGTGTGTGTGTGTGTATATATCCATGCCTTACACCTTTATTTTTCTGAGCTTTAATAAGAACAGTTGGAAAGTGTGTAGAGGTCGAGTAGTCTGCTGTCTTGGGCGGCTTTTGTTGGCGACCAAACCTCCCCTAACACTGAGACTCCTCGCTAGCTCTCATGTCCTTCACAACATTGCTTTGTCATTGCGTGTCATGTCAAAAAAAAAGGAGGGGGGGCGGGGGGGCTTAAATTGGAAAAGAACCGTGCAAAGTAAATAAAATAAAATCCGTATTGTGATCGACCCTTGGCTTCTCCGTTTTTCCTGGCGAGCAGGTACGAGTTGATTCACTCACTGACGCTACAAGATCGATCGAGCCGGCTGCCGGCCGGCATCTTATATTATTACTGATGAAGAAACTTCACAGTTTCACACTGCCGGTAAGGCCGGGCCTCGGCGGCGACAGCGACGATGACTGAGGTGATCGTCGAGCAACGGCCGGGAGTGAACGAGAAAGCAGCCCGGCCGTGCAACGGAAGGTGGAGTTGGTCGCGGTTGCTAGCTAGGGAAATTTTAGAGCAAAAGCTCATCACGTCGCCCGCACTGTGAAAGAGATGCTCGAGCTGAGACTGATCGCAGTAGTGCAGTGGCGGACCTTGCAGGCTGCAGCAAAGAAAAAAAAAAAAAAAACAAGCGGTGGGGCTCCATTTGCACTACCTGCTGACTTTTTGTACATGGTCGTTTTGTGGGTTTGCATGAGTTGAAGGTATGCTTGGATCATAGGATTTTGTATGGAATCTAGAGTTCCCCGTTCCTCTGCAAACAGTGGTGGAGGAAAGCGGGTCATGGCCTAGATGGTGGTCCATTGTTTCTATATTGTAGCACACCATTCTAAGGGCGTCGCCAGCGGACCGATGATTTCAGCAGCTGACACGGCATCTAAAAAATTAAAGATAAAAAAACAAAAGCTAGATTAGTGATGAGCACCGTGAATTCTGTCCGAGAGAACAGAGACCGTAAATTCTTTGGGAAGGTGTGAGACTAGAGACGAGAGAGTCGCTAGCTACTCATTTTTCAGTCTTATCTTTCCTTCACGTCAGATGAGACATGACGTCAGCTAGCTACGTTGATAGTCCGTTGAGGGCGCCCTAAAGAGGCCCAATCCATATGGCAAAAAATCGGCCTATGGAGCGCTCTAGGTGTTGTGTGATAGTCTACTAGCTTCGCTACCGTCTCAAAATGAACCGCTTAGGCGCATTTAGAACACGGGAACACTCATTTCCATTATGAAGGCATGTGTATTTCAGTACATAAAAGAAATGTCCACTCGAATCCTTTGTGGCTCTTTTGCTCTCTCTCTCTCTCTCTCTCTCTCTCTCTCTCTCAAAAGGGCGCATCACTCGCATCTCTCTAGTCTACTCCCCTTCGGTCCCATTCGACATGGAATCTTGAGCGGACAGCTTGAGCGACAAATGAACAATAGTGCATGGTCTCCGCTTTACAAAATCCCCCTTGCCCCCATCTTTTCCTCCCATATCCATCACAATAGATGTTTCATGTTCATTAGTTCCACAAAAAGTAAAGAGATGTCCCAAAAAAGCATGTGATTTAGTAGACGGTGTACCTAAGCAGTGAGATTAAGTAGATCGGTAAAAAAAATTAGGTCAAATATCATGGTGTCCTACTTTGTCGGGTGCTTTGGCCTCTTATGGCGATGGCATTAATGGTAATAATCAGATGGACCAAATGATCATCTTTTGTGTGGTTATTTCACCATCTGCAACAAGTGTGTCTTCTTCTTTATTTATTGGCTCTGTGGTAAGGTTTGGTGTCTCACACTTTTTCTATTGTGGTAGTGAAATATTGCAAACTTATGTTGCTTAGGATGAATCCTCAATCAATTTTGTTTTAATGGTTTATACATCTCGCTACTAGCAAAGAGTGGCTATTGCAATCTTTAAAGCATTTGTGTGGTGACGGTGTCGGCTGCTCGGCAGGGTACCTCGTTGCCGCTGCCGACAAGGATGGCGGTGTCGATGCGCTGCTCCTGGAGACCGATGAGGCGGGCGACGTTGATGTCGATGATGTTGTGTGTGGCGCCTGTGTCGGCCAGGATGTGGACACCGGTCCCGGACACTACTCCCGTCAAGTACATTGTGGGTGACCTTGGACCGGGGAGTGGTCGGTCCCGACCATCATGAGCAGGCTATTGTCGATGTCGTCGTTGTCATTGTCGTTGTCATAGTCGTTGACAGTTGTGATGTCAAAGAGATGTTTGCACTTGTGGCCACGAGTGAAGGGTTCATCACAGTTGAAGCAGAGTCCCGATCGACGATGTTCCGCCATCTCTTCGGCGGTGAGGCGCTTGAACGGGCATGGTGGAGTAGCCGACGATGACCCCGAAGCAGGTGTCGTAGACGAGGGTGTCGAGGTAGGCGCCTTCAGAGGTAGGGATCATGGTGCCGTCTTTGTTGCTAGTGATTTGTTGGCATCGGAGATCACCGCGAGTCATCGTTCGTATGCCCGAGCAAGGGACATGGTCATTTCCATGTCTTACGGGTTCTGGAGCTCGACGTCCGTCTTCAATGCTTCAAGGTGGCCGACGGTGTAGATGTTCACTTGTTGCTGCTCGTCGAGGGTGTCGGGCCGCGCTACGTGCACCAGGAACCGCTCTGTGTAGTCGTCGACGGTGGTGGTCTTCGCAGGGATGCAAGCTCTCCCAATGGGTTGCGCCATGTCGGTGGTCCAAAGCGCTCGTTGACGCAGCGGGCGAAGTATGCCCAGTCCGTCACCACCTTGTCCTACGTGAGGCACATGTACCACTGTTGTGTTGTTCCTGTCAGATGGTAAGATGCATACCAGACTTGATCGTTCTCCGAGTCTTCTGACCCCTGAAGAACTGCTCACAACGGTTGATCCACGGCAGCGGATCCTCCTTGCCGTCGTATGTGGGGAAGGAGAGCTTGTGGATGCGGGGCGTCAGCATTGGGAAGGATCCTAGTTGTGCTCCCTGGTACAGGTGCGGGGGTGGGTTGTTCGTCTCCGGCGCCTCCTTGAAGACGTCGAAGAGCTTGCTCTCCAAGGCATCAACGATCTCGGGGATCAACTAGGACGATGCCTTCTCTTTCTGTTCCTTGAGGAAGACACGGCCAGCTGTTTCCATGTCCAGCTTGGAGGTGATCACGTTGGAGTTGGGCTGCTGCCGCGGCTTCGTCCGTCTAGCGCCCTTGCTCAATGTTTGTGAGGCGGGTGTTGACGGCGTCGAGCTATTCTTTGAGGGGGTCGATCTTGGCGTTGATGTCTTTGGGGAAGCTGTCGAATAGCTTTTGCAAGTCGTAGGTGTTGATAGTGTTACCCATGGCAGCGGTGTGGGGATCAAAGTGGTCTCCGGATACCAGGATAAGGAGTCTCCTGGTGGAGGTTGGGGCGGCTATGGAGGAGGGTGGTGCGGCTAGGGCTTCGGTGGCGTGGGGTGGGGGCGGCGCGGAGAGAGAGAGAGGGATAGGAAGGAGCAATAGCTCTTCTATTACTTGATTTGATTGATTACATCCCCCTAGTATTTATAGTGCTTATTGGACTTGTATTCCAAGCAACCTACGAGAGATCCTTATAAATTCGATTCTCCCTTCCATAACTAACTAAACTCTAATATGGTAAACTAACCAAACTTTGATATGGTAACTCCTTCTAGAAATGACGGCGGCGGGAGCAGCGAGGCCCCCTCCTGGCACACGCGCATGGCCCCTCTAGGGCGCGCTGGAGGTGCCCGGTGCCCCTCCTTGGGCCTCTCTCAGCCCGTTTGCTCTGGGTTGGGGGGGCATTAGACGTATGACATTTTCGTTTATAATAATTGACTACTGCTGAACTTACAGTAGCTATATGTATAGTTGGTAACTTGTTTTGATGCCTACTTATTCTGCACTGAATTGTCCACATGGATGCCTAGCAAAATATATTTAGAGTTTCTGCATTCTCGTAGTTAGCTTTACAGCTAATTATACGAGTTTATCGAAACTTTCAACCTTTTTATTCAAATTATTATCTCCGGTCAGCTGGTTTACCAGCACCCACACACACTCATGGTTGGAGGTTGAAGAAAGGGTGAGCACAGCAAACACAAGCACTGCACAAGCAAACACTTGCTGGAATTCTGAATGTGATGCAGCTGAACTGCTGCTGGCTGGTGCCTTTACCTTCTATTTATAGGTGATAGAAACTACAGAAAACAGCCCTAGTTGCTTTTCTAGAAATTACCTAAGAGAAAGTTGTCTGCTGAGTCAAGTCTAGTCTACTCTACAGTCCTACTCGGCTGCTAAGCCTTGCTAGGAAATTGCCCTGTAGCTGTAAGGAAAGTGCACTATAGTAGCAAGGAACTTTGTCTGCAATTGCTTGCAGACTTTTCAGGACAGCAGCAGATTGTCTTACAATACTAACATGTTAATTGTAAATATCTTGCTTACTAGATACTACATTTATAACTTTACATTTTATTGCTTTATATTTTTTCTTCAGTCAGCTCAAAAGTCTACTCAAAAGTCTGCTCACAAGAACTCTCTACATAACGAGATCAAGATCTAAAGAAAGATTTAAAGTAATATCAGAAAGAACTTATGGAAGATCAAGAGTCTTTCGTTAACTTTCTATAGAATGAGTTTAAAGAATTGAAGTAAGAACGATATTCTTTACAGAACATTGTTAAAGAACTGAAAAAATAAAGATTATCTACACACCGTTCTGAAAGAACTAAAGGAAGATCAATATGCTCTAAAGAACGAGTTTAAAAAAGTAAATGAAAAGTTCAAGGTTAGAAGTAACAATATGCCATTAAAATTTCTATTATTCTTGTGTTTTACGCTAATATATTATTTTAAAATTTCTAACATTGTCAATTTTGCTGTCATATACAGTGAAGTGAAGATGAAATTAAATTCAAGATGGTGAAAGGTTGTGGAGAACATTGTACAATAAAATAGTGGTAACATATCCTTAATTAAATCATTATATATCAATATTTTAATATTTGAGATCATAATAAAAGATTCATTTTCATTATCTGTAGGAACTAAAAGGCAACATGCGCATGTTTGTTCGAGTAAGACATTTCCTAAATGGTTCAGATGAATCACATCATATTTCTTATCCAAAATCAGTTGAACTTGTTGGACGAGGGATTGATATCACAAAAGAAGGTAAACATATCGTTTAGTTGTCAATAGCTTATATCAACTCTAAATACCTAACTTCAATAATTTTTTACTTATGCAGGTCGAGTTAATCAATTCAAATATGACAAAGTATTTGGTTCAGAATCAAAATAAGAGGATGTATTTGAAGAAGTTTCAAAACTTATAGAAAGTTCATTAAATGGATATAAGGTAGTCCTTTTGCTCCAAATTGTAGTGTAATTTGGCTTTGTGCTAAGACAATACTTTCCACCTTAACCAAGTATTGGTTTAGCCAACAAAATTGAAAGGACGAATAATGAAACGAGAGATCGGCCTCTTCTTTCCTCTTTCTCTCCCCTCCCCTCTCTCCTTTTTTATAGGGGATGTGGGTGAGGATGTTCTCTTTATGCCCCTTAGTAGGGTTTATATTTACGAAACGTCACTAGGGGCTTCAAATGTTCCTATGGGAGTTTGTTTACAAGAATGCCACTAAAGGCTACAAATAGCCCTAAAATATTACTTTATAAGCCCTAGCTACGTTTATATGATGGTGGGGTGCCCAACATTATGACACACCCCAACAAGGGGCTATTCAATCAAGGTTCAAAACCCAATAGCCTAACAAAGTGTAGCCCCAATTACAACTCAGATTCAATACACCACTTTCGTCTATACATGGTTAGTCTAGGGACTACTCTATCTCTATCTAGTCTTGACTTGCCTTGACTTCTTTGATGGTGCCCTTTGCTTTTGTAAGTGCCCTTTGCTCGTGCCCTTGTAGTCTCGTCCTTGGCGGCTTTGCCCTACGCCATTCAGGCTTTGTCAGAGAAGACATTGATGTGGTTAAAAGCAAGCGAAGCAGTTGACGCAAGCAAAATAGTCGTAGATGATCATGATGTAACAACCCAAAAATCCACACACCAAAAATACCAACTGCAAAATTTTTCTTAGAACTCCCATGTGATGATGAGTGTCATGTATAGAAACCCAACCTAAGAGATGCATTAGGTCTAACCCCAACCCAAGTCAACACATAAGCATGACATGTCATTAGTTAACTGTGTTTATTTAAATTCTAACAAATAAAGTATTGCATACATTGTTAATTCAAAATGTGATTTGGATTTCCATTTGAGTTATGATATGTTCAATAAAGTAATAAACCATAAAATAATTAATACTCAAACCAAAGAATAAAGGTTTAAAGAGAAAAATTAATTCTATTTTTTATAACAAAACCACACCTAATTTTGTTATACAAAATAGCTAAATAAATTCTAATATTTATATAAGAATGTGGTGGGCCTCATATCTAAAACTCCAATGAATTAGGTGCTAATTTGGAATTCAAATTTCAAACCAAATTTGAATTCAAACAATGGAGAAGAACAAAAAGAAAAGTCCTCAAATGACTTCACGCTGGCAGTGCACGTCGGCCCCTTACACGCCACTAACCACTGACTTCACCGCCCACCCTCCTCTTTTGCATGGTGCCCTTTGCTCGTGCCACTTGTACTTTGTCATGCGCCGTAGCGCCTCCCTTCCTTCCCTTGCTTTGCCTTACACCGGACCCCACCCGTCAGCCTTTCCTGTTCATCTTCTCCACGCCACGCCTCAATCGCCATGCATTCGAGGCCGGCAGCTGGCGAGGCAGAGCGGGCAGGGGTCACGCCGGCATGGCCTTGCTCCCCCTTGCGCGCAGCTCACGCAACCTCATGCCACCGTTGATGAGATGCAAATGCCTCCGATTCCCCTCAATCTCCGACCCACCGATCACCGAGCTCCATGGCGAAGCTTCGGCTAAGCTCGCTCCCAGCCCGGTTGCCCTAGAGCTTGTCCCATCGCCATCGCCGCCACCTTGGTGGCAGCCAAAAATAGCGATGCCGCCCGGTGTTCCGATCGAGAGACACGATCTTCAAGACTTCACTACACGGCCGCAACCCGCCACTGCATCGCCATCCTATCTCTCACGACACCAACGGTGAGCCCCCCGGTGCTTCCCCTGCTCACCGTCGGACCTCGCTGTGTCGGCCATGGCGCTCCACACTATGAGCGCGTAGGCCAAGGCCGTCCCTGGCCTCTGGGTACACAAGCACAACCCCGTCACGCGCACACCCGCGACCATCTCCTAGCCTCGACACCATCGGCGTACTGCGCCGCCGCCGCCCGCATAACACCGCCGTCATATGGCGCGGCCACGCAAGCTTGCATCCGATCCGCCGCCTCATTGGCTGGGGCGGGAGCCATAGAGCATCACCGTGACGTCTGGATGATAGCCGTGTAGACCAAAACCCCGTTAGCCGACCACAGCGCTCCGGCCACGAGCACCGAACCTCAGCCAGAGTCCCGCCGTGCACCGCCACCGCTGCGACTCCACCATGGCCAGGACCGTTGGGAGCGCCTAGAGCTTCCTTGACTTTCGTCGCCGCATTCACTGGAGCCATGGGAAGCTCACGCGCCCCGCCAAGCAAGCTCCCAGCCACCACTTCGCCCTGTTCGTGACTCGCCGACGAGCACCTCCACGCCGATCCGCCGTTCACCGTGGTTAGAGCCCTAGGAAGCCCTAGCCGTCGCCCCGACCCCACCGTTGCAGTCGCCATGGCGTGGGGGGAGTTTTTGAAGAATTGGACACTAGCGCCGCATCGCGAGGCTCACCAATGAGCTGCCGGGGAGGAAGCAGAGGATTTCTTCCTCGCCGCCCGCCCTGCACGCCTACACCGGTGCACATGGACCACGCTGAGAGAAGAAGGTGGACTCGGTCCATCAGACTGTCTGCGGTCCCCAACAAGGTCTTGGTCCACTACGCCCCACATGAATCGAGAACCATGGCCCGATGTCAGGCCCACGGCTATGATGTGGCGAACCGGCCGAGCAAGCCCAACTCGAAGCCCGTTTGAGACCCAAGATCGGTCAACGTTGGCTGATCGCTGACCTGCCCCACATGTCAATGACCCACATAGCCGGTGGGTGACGTCATCAATGACATCACGTGGGACCCACACGTGATAGCGAATGACCCTAACCGTTGATCGTTGACTTCGCTGTTGACTTACTTTGGCCGGACCCAATGATGGTGACCCAAAGCCTCTGACACGTTTGAATGGATGCGTTGAATTTTTTGCCATATTGATGACATCATTTTGTCAATAGGGGACCGGTCATAAAGGACCGAGGAAAGAAATGGATTTAATCTTGAAATTCATAACTAATTCATGTGACCTCGAGAAAATATATGAAACCAAGACCAAAATTCATCTAAAATCAAGCTCTACCAATGAACCCGTGTTTGAGTGCATTTGGCTCTTTTGAATTTTCATTGCATCTTTGTGCTATTCTATAGGCGTCGCTAACGCCACTATAATGCGATCGTTTGGTCGGTGACGAGGATCGTGAAGTACCGTGAGGAGTACTGGAGACAACTACACCGAAGGTGCCACATCCCACCAATCTCAGAGCACCTATTATGCATGGCTAAAATAGAAATGCTAGTGCTTTACTTTATTGTTATGATCACACTATGATAGGACTTGCATGGTAGTATGCTTTCTTGATGACCTTTACCTTGCGCAACCTTACCCTGCTCACCCTTTAGTCGAAGCTTATTACTTCTACTACGCTTGCACTACATTGATGCGAGGGGGACTATAGGGAGAGTGCTGCGTGTGTGACTTGGGTGCGTGGAGGGTGAGGGTTGTGTCGACCAAGTTGGAGTATATCTGACGAGCACAGGGCAAGTCTTGATTTGTGGGTGCTACACTGGCACCCCAATGGATACTTGTGGTGGGTAAATGATATATGAGGTGCCCCAGGATCTTGGTGGGAGGAGCCCGGGGTGGAGGTGCTATGGTGGCACGGTTGATGAAGATTCGGTTGGTCATCCCTAAGGACTTACTGACACAAAAGCCTTGCAAAACATTGAGTTGCTTTTTTGGTAGGATATTGCCACTCTTGCTAGGTTGGTAGCGACGACTAGGGTCCTAGGATTTCCCCACCCCTTCCGAGACTTCATGGAGACCTTGTGGACCCGGCTCATGACTCACGGTTTCATCCACCCCAGATTGGGGTGTAACAGCCCTAAATGGTAGAGTGGCATTATCCTAGGCTACGAATCAGCCCGATTAAGGATCTTGTGGTTATGTAAAACCTCTGCGAGTGTAAGGTTGATCAATGGACATATGTAAGCTAATTTTAGATTATTTCGAACTCATAGTCAATGTTGCCGACTATTGAAATGTTGGTGAAAACCTAGTTGATGATATGTGGTGTTGGTCAGTGACACAAAGTTTTGCAAAACATTGAGTTGCTTTTTACTTTGCTATCGTTGTAGGACTCTCCTCCCCACACTTACTACCGGATGGGCCCTAGGATGGCCCAGATATGTTGAAGGATGCCCAAGGTGGCGTGGACTTCAAGCTATTCCCGATATAAACTAGAAAGCTAGATTACGTAATAGGACTAGGACTCTTCTTTGTAACCCTAGGACAATCATTCACCCTCAATAAAATAGAGGTAAAAGGCTACCCCCTAACAATCATTCAATCAATCCATATAAAAAGGCTACACTATTACGTAAATGCTATTACTCAACAAGAAAGCCCGAACCACTATAAATCGTTCATCTCTTTGCGTTTACCATTGAGTTCTGTGTATGCTAAAGCCCTTCTAACACTATCCTAGGTACCCCCGTGATGGGCTGTCGGTCATCAAACACCGACAGCTGGCACGCTAGGTAGGGGCTTTTGGCCACTTTGCGATTGAGAGCTCGGCAGACCTCGATGACATGATTTTCTCGACGGGTGTCACCTTCATCTTTGGCTCCTGGATCTGCAAGGCAGACGACAATGGCAAGCTCCAAAGTTGTCTCATTGAGATCTCAGCGCCTGAAGTTTCACCAGACGTCTTGACGACCACGCTGGATCAACTCGCCGAGAAGTTTTCGCACCTCTCAATCTCTGATCCAGCTCAAACTCAGGAGGTCAACATCAACCATGACTCCCGCTCAGACACGTCACCCTTGTCTAGGCTGGAAATCCCATCTAAAATCCAACTCAAAGACCCTGTTCATTTTCCGCTTGGACTCAAGAACTCAGCTTCAATCTATCAAGATACGATCAGCTATCTTATGCAGTCTGAGTAAGGGATCCCTCTTACGGGTGCCTAGAGAGGTTTGGTTCTATCCATCACACCTAAAGGAGGCATCATCCATTGGCCTGGTGTTTGACCTAACACTTCTTTAATAGAAGCATCGTGTCTAGTCGGCATGGTGGAGCTCTTACCTTATCAGGACGGCAAAACTCTTCCAGCGGACAACAACGATCATGGTTCTATAGAGATCCTGGACATCACAACGACTACAGAATCTAGAACTCACTCGGCCATGAGGCACTCCAGAGAAGTCTTTATGGCTGGGCAACCACCTCAGATCCCTATGACTAGCCCACCAGATATCCAAGATGGAGAGGAAGCCTTGTCCGACATCTTCCCTGACACCGCGCCACCCAACGGAGAGATGGATGAGCAAAAGACGGCTAGGGAAAAGAAGAACAGAGCTCGACAAGCTTGGCGTAACCGAGCCCAACACCACAAAGAAGAGTGGCAGCAGTATCAGTCAGCTTATCAAGACGTTGAACGGCAGTGCTTGGCTGCAGAGGCAGCATATGAACAACGTCTACGGGATGAAGCAAAACGATAGCACCAAGACTGTGATGCCATTAGAGCCTCTGCATCACGCAACCTTAAGCCTGAGTTCATGGAAGTAGCTGGCCATAGGGTCTTCACTACACCCTACGCCAACATATATGCCCTAGTAGAAGAGATGGTGGCCATAGAAAACCCTACTCTAGATCAGCAATGACTCAAAGTCATTCTGGAATCCATAGCCCTTCAGATGTAAGCTGCAAAAGGGACATCCCAAGCTAACCCTTCTCGAGGACCAGAAGCGCAGGCACTAGCCCACTCTCATCTAGGACCACAGGGTAACCATGGAGAAGAACAACAAGTACCAGCCCACTCCCATCTAGGGCCGTAGGGTAACCAGAATAGGAATCAGGGTATCGCATAGTCAGGCTATTATGGGCACTAGTACAGTAACAGGGAAGGCATAGGCGAGTTCAAGTACAGAGAGGCCAGCATCTCATCGGACAGGTTCCCATGTTTCTCTAACAAACTGCTCTCTGTTTGGCTTCCCTACAAATTCAAGCCGTCCAACCATACCAAGTACGATGGGAAGACAGAACCCAACCAATGGTTGCGTATCTACTCTCAGTCCATCGAGTTGGCAGGCAGCGACAACGACATCAAAGTGTTATATTTTCCCATGGCACTCGATGATGTGGCTCTCGCCTGGTTTGATAAGCTACAAGCCAACTCCATTGATACTTGGGGACAACTTCAGCGCAAATTCTGTGAAAATTTTTGCGGCGTCCTCACCCACCCAAGTACTTAGAATGAGCTTAGAGCTTGCAAGCAGAAACCAAATGAAACCTTCCAGCAATAATATCGCCGCTTTGCTGAGTTACGAGCCCAAGTCTATGATATCATAGATAGGAAAGTGATAGATCACTTTGCCAATGGGATCAAATACAAGTGGCAGTTTGAAAAATTCTGCGACGATAATCCAGAGACCGCCGAGGAATTTAAGCGTACAGTACAGAAGATGATTGTATCTGAAGAGCGTACTCACGAACGATTCCCACGTGGCCAACAAGACAAAGGTTATGACCCTAGAGGCAATTAGGGTGGACAGTCCAGCAGAAAGAGAGGACCTGACAACATCCTTGCTTCCATGAATAGGTCTAAGAAGTCTAACAAAAATAACATGAAGTTCGAAGACCTTAAGAATTTACCATGCCCTTTCCACAAGAACACCAAGCACATGGTGGCCGAGGGTAGACAACTCCAAGAACTAGGTTTCTATGCCAAAAGCAACAAGGGCAAGGGTAAAGCTGATAGCAACAAAGATGGAGACGACAATGTTGACCCTAGCTTTCAACAGTCCAAGGGCCAAATCACAGTAATCTTTGTGGGCTATCGACTTCATCAAACAAGCGCTCAGGAAAGTTGGCTCTTTGGGACATCATGGTAGGAGAGCCCTCAACACCAAAATACCTTAATTGGTTTGAGTACCCAATCCAGTTTTCTAGAAAAGATCAATGGACTAGCGTGACTAACGCTGGCCACTATCCACTCATCTTGGGTCCAACAATAGCCGGCATGACAGTCCCCTAGGTCCTGAAGAAGATAGGACTAGACTTTACCAGCCTACTCACCCCCACTGATGTCCCTTTCTATGGGATAGTACCCGGCAAGGCTACCATGCCACTCGGACAGATCACGCTCCCGGTAACATTTGGAAACCCAAATAATTTCTAAACAGAGTTCATCAAATTCGAGGTGTCTGACTTTGAATCATCATACCATGGTATCTTCGGTCGACCTGCTTTGGCCAAGTTCATTGCCATACTACATTGCCTGTACCTCTTGCTCAAGATGCCAGGTCCCAATGGCGTACTCTCCTCCGAGGCGACCTCAAGCGCTCATATGACTGTGACACGAAAGCCGTCCAGATTGCAGCCAGAACGCAGCAAGCCAATGAAGCACAGGAGATTGCCAACATTGCACAGTAGACTAAACCAGAGGACATGGAGATTATGACTAAGAAGGCGGGAATCATTGCACCACCCTCTAAGACGGATACCATCAAGATTGATCTGGATACTAGTGATCCCTCTAAGATGGCTATCATCAGCGCTCACCTTTCCAAAGAATAGGAACTCACGCTCACCAACTTTCTCAGGGAAAACAAAGATATCTCCACATGGAAGTCGGTTGATATGCCAAGTGTTCCGAGAGAGTTGGCTGAGCACAAATTGGATCTAAACCTCGGCTCAAAGCCGGTCAAGCAATGTTTACGACGGTTCTCACCAGATAAAAAAGCGGCAATCAAGAAGGAAATCACCAAGCTATTGGCAGCCGGGTTCATTAGGGAAATCCTTCACCCTGACTGGCTAGCCAATCCTGTACTCGTCCAGAATAAAAACTTGAAAGAGTGGCACATGTGCGTTGACTACACAGATCTCAACAAACACTGCCTAAAGGATCCCTTCGGCTTACCTCAAATTGATCAGATCGTAGACTCTATGGCTAGGTCGGCTCTTTTATCCTTCCTCGATTGCTACTCGGGTTACCATTAGATTGCCCTCCGTAAAGAAGATTAGAGCAAGACATCCTTCATCACTTTGTTTGGTGCCTACTGTTACACGACCATGTCCTTCGGGTTAAAAAACGCCGGTGCAACCTATCAGCGGGCTATCCAGGCGTGCCTAAGCGAATAGATCGGTCATAATGTAGAAGCCTACATAGATGATGTCATCATCAAGACTAAGAACCCTTCTACTCTGATCGCAAACTTGAAGCAAACTTTTGACAGTCTTTGTAAGTACAAGTGGAAGCTTAACCCAACAAAGTGTGTGTTTGGAGTTTGTTCTGGATAGCTATTGGGTTTCCTCGTGAGCCATCGAAGTATCAAAGCCAGCACGAAACATATTCAAGCAATCACTCAGATGACTCAACCTCACTGTGTCAAAGATGTTCAGAAACTGACAGGGTGCATGGCTGCCCTTAACTATTTCATCTCATAACTCGGGGAGAAAGGTTTGCCCTTCTTCAAGTTGTTGAAAAAGTCAGGCAAGTTCGAGTGGATAGCTAAAGCTGACGAAGCCTTCTAGAAGCTCAAAGAGTACCTGTCCACCTCTCCAATACTTACTCCACCCGAGAAGCATGAACCACTCCTACTCTACACGGCAATAGTTGTGGAATGGGCTGAAGAAGGGCATGTATATAAGGTACAATGACCTGTCTATTATATTAGTGAGGTGCTATCAGAATCCAAGGCCAAGTACCCACATGTGCAAAAGCTCCCCTATGCCCTCTTGATTACTTCACGCAAACTACGCTACTACTTTGACGAACATAAGGTAATAGTGGTATCTGACTTCCCACTTGCTGACGCCCTATGCAATCAGGATGCAATAGGATGCATATCCAAGTGGCCAGTTGAACTCGGAGCTCAGAACATCGAGTTCATCTCCCGCAAGGCTATCAAATCTCAAGTCTTGGCTGATTTCATAGCCGAGTGGACTGAAGCCCAGCAGCCTACTCCGATAGTTCTCCTTGATCATTAGAAGATGTATTTTGATGGTTCCCTCAAACTAGGAGGCATAGGCGCTGGCGTTCTCTTCATATCTCTAGATGGAAAGCAACTTAAATATGTCCTACAAATACTTTGGCCTGCTATCAATAATGAAGCCGAGAATGAGGCCCTCCTTCAACGCCTCCGAGTGGCAGTCTCACTTGGCATCAAGCGTTTGCTTATCTATGGTGACTCCTTGGTGGTCATCAACCAGGTCAATAAGGATTGGGACTACACCAATGAGACCATGGATGCTTACTGCGCAGAAGTCTGCAAACTTGAGAAACACTTCCAAGGTCTAGAAATCATCCATGTTATGCGAGATCTCAATGTTGCGGCTGATGTTTTGGCCAAATTGGGATCAGATAAAGCCCAAGTACCCCCTGATGTGTTTGTTTAGGAACTCCGAGTCCCTTCAATTAAACAAGAAGCCTCCACATCCACCGATACTCTGACCCCTAATGTCTAGGTACTAGTGGTCAACCCGGCATGGACACAAGTATTTATTGATTACATCCGAGACCATAAGTTGCCCAACGACAAGGTAGAAGAAGAGCAAATCACGTGTAGAAGCAAGAATTATGTCTTAGTCGGAGACAGGCTCTACCGACGGGGAGCATCATCTGGTGTTCTTCTCAAATGCATTACACCTGAAGAAGGGCAGAAGATCTTGGAGGAAATTCACCCCGGGTGTTGTGGTAACCACGCAGCCTCTAGGACCTTAGTCGGCAAGGCTTTTAGATCTAGGTACTATTGGCCTACAGCACTGAAAGACACAGAAGAGTTAGTGCGACACTACAAGGGCTATCAGTTCTTCGCCAAGCAAGCCCATGTCCTAGCCCACAATCTTATCTGCATCCCTCCATCATGGCCTTTTTCATGATGGGGGCTCGACATGGTTGGACCTCTCAAATGATCACCGGGTGGATTTGAGTACATCTACATGGCTATTGACAAGTTCACTAAGTGGATAGAGTACAAACCACTCAACAAGTTTAACGCTACAAAGGCAGTCGAGTTCATGCAAGATATTATGTACCATTTCGGTATGCCTAATCGGATCATTATAGACCTTGGCTCACCCTTTACAGCTATTGAGTTCAGAAGTTGGGCTCAAGATTACGGCATCAGCATCGACTATGCTTCCATAGCTCATCCCTAAGCGAACGGCCAAGTAGAGCGGGCTAATGGGCTACTTCTAGCCGAACTAAAGCCTAGGCTATTCGACGAGCTTAAAGACTACGGTGTCAAGTGGATATATGAGTTACCCAAGGTAGTTTGGGGACTACGCACTCAACAAAGCAGAGCAATAGGGTACTCTCCCTTTTTCCTAGTTTATAGCTCAGAAGCCATCTTGTCAGTGGATTTGATATGGAACTCTCCTAGGGTTGAACAGTACAATGAAGGCGAAGCAGACGAAACCTGGCGGCTAGAAATTGACAATGCCGAAGAAGTCAAGCTTAACACACTCTTCCAGTCTGCTAGGTACATGCAAGGCCTACGACGTCACTACGACAAGAATGTGTGCCCCCATACCTTTCAAGTAAGAGATTTAGTCCTCAAGCGTATCCAGAATACCTCGGGACAACACAAGCTACTCAGCCCCTGGGAAGGCCCCTTTATCATCTCCAAAGTTAATCGGCCAAGCTCCTTCGAGTTAATCACAAAGGACAATGATCCCGTGCCTAACTCCTAAAACATCGATCAGCTACGGAGATTTTATGCTTAATATTATTAAGTAGTTTTCCTGTTTAAGTAAATTTAGTGTTCTAGCATCTGTACTTAAGATTCTTTGTTAATAATACAGAGTTAATATTCTTCGCTAGATGTGTCTGTCTTTTTACTTTTGTGCAAGATACACAACTATTCCAGTTGTCTCTTTTTGTTGCAGCCTTTGTTACATCATATATGAGATATATAGTTGACTAATTGCGCGGCTACAGATCTCTCAATATGATAAAATTACTCGACACACAATTCTTATTCTGTATACCGAGTATTAGGCTATATTTTACGAGATACGCCTCCTACTCGGATGGCTTACATCTCCTTGGTCGGGAGCCAATTACCAATATTTAGTTTAACTATTGCATGTCATTCTGGGTAGGGTGATTCCTAGAAGCAAGTAACCTGATTTGTTGGCTATGGGACATGATCCTAATAGCAAACAATTGTTATAAGGGTTCCTTGAACAAGTGACTTCGAGCACTTAATGTCGACAGAAGGGTCTAACATGATTCTAATCATTGCGACCATGTTAATCACTTTTTACTCGGCTACTCAGTCTTACGTGCCTTTCTAAAGGAACCCACAAGACAAACTTACAGCCTAAGTAGAATACAATCTTACTCAAAAGATTACCAAGTCTAAAAGATGCTAACTTTGCACAGACAAGTTAGCTGGAATAAACCGTCTTTGGTGTTCAAGTATCCCAACAAGACGCGTTACTTTTTGAAATTTACAGGCTAAGTTTTTCATTCAACTAACAACCTATGCAAATAAAAGAACATTGTTTCTTACAACGTGCCTACCCGGCACACATGCTTAACAAGATTTTTCAAACTTACATAGCCTATTCGTTAGGCTTCTCCATCCTAAGGTCTAATTCATCTGTTATGGTGGTCATGAGTCTGTCGAGTTCCTCCTTAGCTCTTTCCATAGAAGCAAGATGGCCTTCATCATCATAGTCTATGGCTACCTGATGAAGATCCACAGCCGGGTATAACATTTAGAGCGTACCTAGTACATTCTAGATGCATACCTTGGTGGCTCCACGTACATAGCTCTCGAAGCGGTTGGAGATGTCTTTCACTATAACCACCCACCTCTTTTCACCATCTTCTGGCCTACGGAAGAGGAGGGTGAGTGGCTTCATAGCTTCCCAGAGCATGTTCTGCTCTAACTGTGCCCTCTCTAGCTAGGCCTTCTTGTCGGTTACTAACTTTAGAGCCTGCATCAGATCATGATCAGCTCCCCGCTTTATCAGCTTAGCTCGAGTGAGTTCTTCACTCGCTCATTCAGTTACCTCTTCGACTTGATTGTGCTTGGTTCTCAAAGCTTCATTCAGCTCCTTCACCTCGCCCTCCAACCATCGGGTCCTGATCTGCTCTTCTGCAAAAAGGACCATACACGATCATCATCATGATCACCGACTACTACATGTCAAAAATTGCAGGGAAGTCATATAGTTCTCTTACCATTTAGCTTGGTATCAAAGAGCTCGGCCTTCTCTATCATCTTCAACAAAGAATCAAAGGCGTCATTCTTTCTAGTCTTAGCGGCCACCTTTTGGCACTCAGCCTCACCAATTTGAGCTCGAAGGATGTAGAGAGTCTCTTCATGTTGTTTCTGCGCTGACATCCACTCGGCTTCCTTCTTGGCCTGCTCCTCCTTCAACCTAATGAGCTCCGCCTCGGCTTCTTGAACCTTGACGAGGCTTTTAGCTCCACGTCCTGGGTATATGACTGTTCTAGAGATGAGAACCTAGAAAATATCAACACATAAGAAGCAACAAAGTACAAGACTTACCCTCAGTTGGCGGTCAAAGATAGAAGCTTGGTTCAGCAGCCCAGACCAAGACCTCATCAACCTGATGAACTCTGGGCTATATGCCTAGAGCTGGGTACCCAGTTCGGTAACTAGGACGACATCATCCTCCTCCACTTGTTGGGCGCTTGTCGTAGGCATATCTGGGGAAGGAGCACTCGGTGTAGCGGCGCTTGGGTCAGCCCTCACGCTCCGCACATCTTCATTAGTAGTAGCCTCCACAGCTCTCATGCACACACATCTTCATTAGCACCTCCACACCCTAGTAGCCGGCTCGTGGGTTGCTAGGCTTCACCATCAGTGACGTCGGACCCTCGCCCGTGGTGTCTCGTGGACTCGGGTGGGCTTTGCCCGCTTGCGCCTTTTTTCGCTACCACCATCGGTACATGGGTTCTCTTCAACAGGGGGCTCTTCACTCTCCACCCTCCGATATGAGTAGCAGTCAAGTGATGTCACACATAACATATAGAGGAAACTTGCTTCTTGCTTGGACCATCTTCTTGGTGGGCTTTCCTAGTGATATACCACTAAATGACCACCCGACTCTAGGCGCCTGGAGATCTGTGTTGAGTCTCAATGACTCACAATGCTAGCATCCTATCCAAGTGTGATCCCATCATCACGAGTTGGCCGCTGCTCAA
Organism: Miscanthus lutarioriparius; assembly: GCA_904845875.1. NCBI lineage: Eukaryota > Viridiplantae > Streptophyta > Magnoliopsida > Poales > Poaceae > Miscanthus > Miscanthus lutarioriparius. The sequence continues at coordinate 972,727 of CAJGYO010000013.1, read as the reverse complement.
CAAGTCTCTAGCCTTTTTCCACCCAAATAGATGTCACCAAGTATACCTACATGGAATCTCTAATAGAACCCAAAAAGCTCTTCACTCTCGATAGAAAACGGTGTCTTCTTCCTCTTCTTTCCTGTTCCTCCACGATGTCCGAGTTTAGGAATTGGATTTAACACAAGGTAAAATTCAGACTACATGATGTCCTTTTACACGGTCTCGAACGAACTATATAGAGGAAACTTCGACACTTTCTTGGCATTGGGTTTCTTCTATGATGGCGTCTAGTGGGCTTCCTAGTAGTGATAGGTACCACTAAACGATCCACCAGCGCAGCTCCACTTCCAGCTCCTCTAGAGTTTGGGCCGCGATGCAAATCATTGAAATCCCCCAACTCCTGCATCAACATACATGAGTCAGTTTTCCCTTGACATATGACTCACAATGTCAATAGCTCTAGCATCCTATCCAAGTGTGATCCCATCATCCTCGAACTTCATCCTCCGGCATCAATGGTTGCTCAACAAGTCCTGTAGTATACTCGATCCCATAGCCTCTCCTCGGAGAGCAAATAGATGTCACCAAGTATACCTTCATGGCTTAGAATTTGCTTGAGAAAGGATTTACCTTGACTCTGTGGCAAAGAATCTCTTTATCTCACGATAGAAAACGAGGTGTGGTGTTGCTTTGCACCTCTAGGGGTAAAATTCTACATAAAACCACTCGACCCTCCAGTTCTTTATTCTTCCACGAGTAAACATACTCATTCTTCCTCCCCACGCGGAATTGAATACTAGCACCCCCCAAAACACTTGGATTTGTGGCATCCGCGTGTGGTTTTAGTTTGAAAAAAATAGCGGAAATGCGTGATGGGCTTTCATAGATGAACTCAAAAGATAGTGGAGTTAGGGTTTAGATGATTGAGGTTATACCATAATAATGCAAAAACAGCATAGGACAGATGATGCTTTGGATGAAAAGCTCAAAGAGAACAATCTCCCTCAGCTCAAGATTGAGAATACGGTGCTCTCCAGGTGCCTTCCATTCCCTAAGTTTCTGCTTCGACAGATAGCCCTGTTCATGGAGCTTCAAGAGATGCTCACGCCTGGCCGTGGCGCCGAATAGGCGTCCGGCATTTTTCTTAGCGGCCATGCTCGAGTTCTTCCCTTACCCATTTTTTAATATAGGGTTTCAAGATGCGAGATTGGCGGCGCTCCACGGTGGCTTTCGGGGCTTAGGCAAATAAATGGATGATTGCACTTCCTTTTTATAATGTTCTCATCGTGTTGATATCCAACGCACCTTCCATTTTAATGTGTTTGCTCAGACTTTATCCTTTGGATTCACTCCTTCCGGTACACCTTGCCTTCGACCATTATTTACATGGACACATAGTGAAGTACCCGGATGGTTGATGCAGTATTCGGACAATCGCTTAACAGTATGCACTAACAACATAGTACTCGGATAAAGATTTTTTACTCAACAACAGTTCAATGGATACAAAGTTGCACATCTTACCACCCAGCCGATGCCATTTGTACACATTTAGGGTCTGGGTACGACCCTTCATGGACAGACATTGACAGGAACCCTAGAAGAACTAACATAGAACTACTGGATGTGCCACCCTACTAGCCGTCACAAGACTTCTTCTAGTTGTAGTTCCAAACTCCTCTACTGTGCACAACTATGGGTTTAGCCTACCTCTAAACCCTCTCACAAGAATTCTTCTAGTCACTACAACTCTTGGTTATACCAACCGAGTACTCCCAGGGGCAGGTCTACTTCGCTCAACACCATACTTGCAAGCTTCAACCTTTGAGCCACTTTGCTTCTACTACAACTGAGGTTCAAGTGCTCGCCAGGAGGGTTTTTATAGGCGTCTCGGTGTTGTCTATAGACCAGGTTCACGCGAAATACATGGACAAGCTACTGACTTCTACACAGGTTCACATGCTACACTACAAGGGTACAGTGCGTCCCACTACACCTTTTGAGTATACGGATAGCCTTTTCCCAGCACATGTGAAGTCACAGTACACCCGGTAGCACCTTTGATGGCATATTCCTCCGAATATCCTGAGCATCTTTGGACTAACTATACTAAAGCTTTGCATGTGACTTTGACATGTCTTACCTGCTTCTGTACAAGCAGACAAGGTAATAATTTTTGCTGACACTCTCATTCTCGAGTATATTCTTTTCAGATCCTTATCTTGAGTACAAGTACTCGGACACAGGCTTGGGGCTATAGGGTACATATCCTCTATAAATGTTTTTTTCTTTTAGACCCTCTAACTCTTTGTTTTGCAAACAGCAAGAGGCTCGGGGGCTACACTCAGTGAGTGCACTTTTCTAAAAAAAGAGCACGTCACCAAGAGGCTTTACAGAGCCCCTCATGGCTTCACTCATGAAAGCACTCGGACTATACTTGTTTCTACTTGGCAAGACTAGGAGGAACAAGAAGGATTCTGAGTTCAACCATGACACATTCGGGGGCTTGACGGACTAGGGTCCTAGGGGTTCCCCATAGGGGTACTACCTAGATGGGCCCTAGGATGGCCCATGATCTGTTGAAGGACGCGAAACAAGGTGGCATGGACTTCAAGCTATTCCAGATCAACTTAGTTGGCTTACTATGAAAGCTAGATTCTGTAATAGGACTAGGACTCTTCTCTTGTAACCGACTAGGACTAGATACGTGCCCTCACCCTCTCCCCTATATAAAGAGAGGTACAGTGCACCCCCTTGTAACCCTAACAATCATACAATCAATCTAACGTAAAAGGCTACACGCTGACTGAATGTAAAGGCTATTACTCGACAAGAGGGCCCGAACCAATATAAATTGTTCGTCTCTTTGTGTTTACCGTCAAGTTCTGCGTACGTCGAAGCCCTTCGAACACCGTCCCAGATACCCCCGTGATGGGGTGTCGGTCATCAAACACTGACACTATGTACATAGAGGTCGAAATGGATGCAGGCAGTGCTCTTTGACTTTTGATTAATTTTGATCTTGGCAAACACGTTTTTGCTGGTACCGGTAGTCCTTCTTATGCTGCTAATGCTCTCCTTTCAGCATTTTAATATTTGCTTGGGCGGTTCACATTTATAATTCACGCGTGTACAAGGGGAGTGGATGTCACGAGTGATTTGCGATGCAAGTCCTTACGTGCCTACGATATTTGATCTCCATATATTTCATGCGGAGACGCAAATAAAAACGCTTTGAGTTTGTGGGATGCAAGTCCTCACCATGCTTGCGATAACGGTGGCAAAATGGAGGGTTTATTGGAAATTGACTAAATGTGAGATGTAAAGAAAGTGAAAGTAAAAGTAATGGTCGATACTCATGCTCTAACAAGGTCCGGTGCTTTAGTGCTGGTATGACCGCTTTGGTGTCTTATCCTTTTCTTCTCTTTTTTATTAGGGCAAGAGGAGGTGAAGAGAACCCCCTAGACTTTTTGGATAATGAGCCCTTTACGTTTTTATATTGGGTTTGTGCCACCCCTATCACACCCTTTTTCGGGCGAGGGGCGAAGGTTCACGAAATGAGCCCTTCGGCACTAGCCCTTAGATTACTTGCGCGCCAACCCCTCACACCTTTTCGTGCAAGGGGCGAAAGGTCACGAAGTGAGCTCCTCGGCGCTAGCCTTTAGATTACTTGAGCGCCAACCCCTCACACCATTTCGGCGCGAGGAGCAAAGGCCATGAAATGAGCCCATCGGCGCTAACCTTTAGATTACTTGGGTGCCAACCTGTAGGGTCGAGATGGCGACTAGAGGGGGGTGAATAGTTGTTTCTAAAACTTAATCGTGTCGGCTAACCGAAACAAGTGCGGAATTAAAACTATCGGTCTAGCCAAGACTACACCCCTCTAACTATGTTCTCTAGCACCTTGCAAAGATCCTAATTAAGCAACAAAGGTGCCGGGCTAGCTAGAGCCCACCTAACCAATTCTAGGAACAAGGTCACACAAACCTATGCTACTAGTATTTCTAGCAACGAGGGAGCTCCTACACATGCTAATAAGCAAAAGCACAAAGCCAACTAAGCTCACTAGCAATGCTCAATAACAAGGCAACCAATGCTAAATTAGAGAGCACAAATACTTAGCTACACAAACTAAGCAAAGTGATTAACAAGGTTACACAAACCAAATTAGCCACGCAAGGGAGCTACTTCTATGCTACACAAGCAAGAAGGTAACTAGTGAGCTACACGAGCTAACTAATTACAAGAGCAACTACACAAGCACAATGTATATAAAAGTAATCACAAGCTTGTGTAAGGGGATTGCAAACCAACGGGAAGAACAAGGTTGACACGGTGATTTTCTCCCGAGGTTCACGTGCTTGCCAACATGCTACATCCCCGTTGTGTCAACCGCTCACTTGGTGGTTCGGCGGCTAATTGGCATCACCCGCCAAGCCCGCACGTCGGGCACCGTAAGAACCTACCCTGAAAGTGAGGGTAGCTCAACGACATGCTCAACTAGAGTTGCTCTTTGCGGCTCCCACGGGGCGAGCACAATGCCCCTCACAAAGCTCTTCTCCAGAGCACCACACAAGCTTCTTGTGGGCTTCGACGAAGACCACCACCAAGGTGTCTAGGAGGTGGCAACCTCCAAGAGTAACAAGCACCACCGGCTTGCAACTCGATCACCTAGTGCCACTCGATGCAATCTCACAATGCAACGCACTAGAATCGCACTCACTCGCAATCGATTCACACTCTTGCAAGCACAAGTGAGTTAGAGGGCATCCAAGCACTCCTACACAAACCACATAGGCATGAGGGTGCTAAGCAGCCAGTCCAAGGCCGGCCACACACTCCTTTTATAGCCCCAAGGGCTAAAATAGTCGTTACCCCTTCACTGGGAAAAGCGCGTACTGGCCGGACGCGCAGGTCATAATCACTTATAGAGAGGTTCCAGCAACGTTTTTCAGCGACTGGACGCGTCCGGTCATCATTGACCGGACTCTCCCAGCGTCCGGTCGCTTCTGGACACGCTAAAAACACTGACCGGACGCTAGGACCGGACACGCAGGTGCTGACCGGACGCTAGAACCCAGCGTCCGGCCGTTTTTCGCGCAGTACACCACAACTGTAATATAGCGTCATATGTGTGTTGCTATAAATATACTAATAACATCGAACCGTTGGTCGGTATAGCTGGCCCACAGATCATCTGTCGTTAAATGTACTTTTTGCGATGGATGACCGGTCGATATAGATATTTAGTTATAGCATCAAACAATCGGTCGGGATAGATCAATAAAGAGGACGAACCATCAGTCGTTATATAGGGCCGTGTCTTTTGCGTGGGCTTAAGGTCCATCCACGGGAACTGAAAAGGAAAAAAAGTTCCATCGTGGGAATCTGAAAATGAAAATAGGACCTTCGCGGTAAAAGTTGGGCCCAAATACTGCTAACCCTAACCTTTCCATTCACTCTCCCTCAGCTAGCCGCCGCATTCGCTCTCTGCGCCCGCCCACCCCATCCTTTGTCGCACGGCGCGCCCGCCCACCCCATCCTCCATCGCGGCGCTCGCCCGCCCAACTCCACTGCCTCCACAGCCCAAGACCCCGCTGCCCAAGACCGCCTCCACCGTCGCCTAGGACTACCGTCGCCGCAGCCCAGTTGGCTCCCCAGCCGCTGCCATGCAGCCCTTCGTACACAGCCCTCAATTGCGACTGTGCGTGACTCCTCCCCTCATCCTCATCGATTCCAACTAGCGATTTGATCTGGTTTTCGTGATGCTTCTTTGCCGCAGTTGTTTGGATCCGCAACGACGTACTGCGACGTGGGCTGGACCGGCTACGAGGATGAGGTGCCCTACGACGACATCGACGCCTGCTGCTGCCACCACGACGCCTGCTACTATGACCACAACCGTTGTGTGGAGAAGAAAGGTTACATTTGCTTGCAATTGTTTCCCTGCCTGCCTTGCTGTGCTCATTGTTGTGAACGGTTCAAAAACATGTCAGTGAAGTGCAGTGTCAGTACTATGTGAATGGTAGGAAATAAATTGGGAAGTAGAGCGAGTAGCACATGCATTTTCTTTTGTGTTTTCTGTATTAATCAAAAAGCTGTGAAAACATCTATAGCTGCGGCAGCATATTGCATATTTAGTATGGAATAGGTGGTGATGCTGGACCATAGTTTTTCTCATGGCACGCACGCACTGACATATCACATGTTCTAAATGATATGATTTTTGTGGGCAAGCGATGGTTTGGTACTGGCAATAGCCTGATCTCAATTTTTTCTGTGACTCTGGCTTGTCACTATGTATCTTGTGTTCTGCCTTTTACTTTCATGCTATCAGTTGCTGTACAAAGTAATAGAAAACTGAAATGCAAACTAGTTTTATTTGGCTTAATCGATTTACTGCAGTACTTTGTTTTGCAATTCAGGTCTCAACATACTTGTACATGTACTGATCTGATGTCATGTGTATTCACACTACAGCTGCCTTGGTGCATTGGAGGTGTAGCTGAAAGAATCTGCACAGGTCCGTCTACCCCAGTCTAGAGCCGAAGTGGGCAACTTGCAATCTTTTGGAGATTATTTGAACAGCCACAACGTTGGCAGTTACTCTTCTTGTGCGTACTGGTATGATCCTCTTTCTGTAGGCCATCTTTTTTAATATTGTTGTGGACATGAACACGACAATCGTGTTTAAATTAAAACTGTTCTGTGGATTCATGGATATGAGCAGGATTGTCAAAGTATGTAGCTTCTTTGCTGCTTATGGTCTTTTTTTATTTTATAGTTCATTTCTAAAGCTGCTTGATCTTTCACAAAGGGAAATGGATAAATCATGGATCGATAATGATGCTAGGTACAAAGACTTATTTCACAAAGACTGAAAGTTCTATTTGTAGTTAACATGGGAATTAACTTAAAAACTGCATGTAGGCACACCAAGATATATCAACAAGGGGTGAACAATTTCATAGCTTTTGCATTTGAGAATTCAGCGGTAGGAAGCAAGATACTATGCCCTTGCAGAAAGTGTGTTAACTCATTTTGGAGGGAGGGAAGTGAAGTACGTGAGCATTTGATATGTGATGGGTTTCTAAAAGGGTATAGAACATGGACCTTACATGGAGAAGTTAGCTCTTCTCCTAATCATGGAAACTATGATGGTGTTGAACTTATGGAGGAGACCCACAAAGATGATAACATCTCTGATTTGCTTAGGGACTTAGTCTGCTTTGGTTTAGATGATAAAGGGGATTTTGATGACAACAATTCAGACCTAGAACCCTATGAGGAGCTAGTTGCCATTCAGAAGTTAGTAGCAGAGAATAGCAAAGAGTTATACCCTAATTGCAAGAAATATATACAACTGCGTTTCCTAATTAGATTACTCCACACCAAACTCCTCGGAGGGTGGAGTGATAAGAGTTTTAACCTGCTACTAGATCTACTTAATGATGCACTACACGAGGTTCGACACTTTGCCTAGAAACTTTCATGAAGCTAAGAAATTGGTGAAATCTATAGGAATCGGATACACTAGTATTCATGCTTGTGATAACTAACGCATTCTATTTTGGAAAGATAACGAGGGGTTGGATTCATGTCCAAAATGTAAGGCTTCTCGGTGGAAATCGATGAGGAAGAGCCTAGATGGAAAACATGTATATAAGGTTCCTAAAAAGGTTCTCCGCTACTTTCCAATAAAGAAATATCTAAAACAGATATTTCTATCCTCTAAAACAGCAAGTCTAGTGAGATGGCATGATGAAGACCGTAAAAAGGATGGTCTACTTAGGCATCCTGTAGATTCACCACTATGGCAAGACTTTGATAAGAAACATCCAAATTTTGCTGCAGATAGTCGAAATATCCGTCTAGAATTTGCCACCGATGGTTTTAATCCGTTTAGAACCATGAATGTTAGCTATAGCGTTTGGCCTGGTATTTGTATTCCCTACAACTTTCCACCTTCAATGTGCATGAAGAAATTAAATTTCATCCTTTCTTTGTTGATTCATGGTAAAAATGTTCCTAGTAGTGATATGGATGTCTATTATCAGCCACTAGTTCAAGATCTATTAGATCTGTTTACCAAGGGAGTTGGAACATATGATGCTTCGAAGGGTGAGTTCTTTTAGTTGAAGGCAGCGGTATTATGGACTATTACTGACTTCCCAGGTTTAGGCTATGTGTCCGGGTCTGTGACATCTGGTGAAGTCGGATGTTCTGATTGCCACAGCTATACATGTTCACTTAGATTTGGTAATGGTACCAAGACTTGTTATATGGGTCATCGTAGATTTCTGCCTGAAGACCACCCATTTAGGTTTGATGCTAATAAATTTGGTGGTAAAACTGAGTTTAGGGCAGCACCTACTCCACTTTCTGGGGAGGAGGTTTTGGAGTGCACTAAAGACCTTAATACAGTTTTTGGGAAGGATCCTTTTGGAAAGAAACCAACAACCAAGAGACGCAAGGAAGGAGAGCCTTTGGTCATATTCAAAAGGAGATCTATTTGGTTTGAACTGCCATATTGGAAAGATTTGATGTTGCGACATAATTTTGACTTCATGCACATAGGGAAAAACATGAGTGAAAGCTTAGTTAATACATTCATGGGCATAGATGGGAAGTCCAAGGATAATTTGAATTCCCGTTTGGACCTTCAAGTTCTTGGTATTAGAAGTGATCTCCACCCTGTTGAAGTGGAATACCAACTTTATTTACCACCAGCACCATACTCAATGAGTCCTGATGAGAAGAAATTATTTTGTAAAGTACTAAAAGGGGTGAAGTTTCCTCATGGTTATGCATCTGATATACGTCATAATGTACATGTTAATGAGAGGAAGATATTTGGGCTTAAGAGTCATGAGAGCCACATTATTTTACAACACTTGCTTCCACTTTGTGTGAGAAAAATATTGCTAGAAATTGTGAGTGCTGCAGTGATCCGTATATGTAATTTTTTCAAGAAACTTTCCTCCCCTGTCATTCGAATAGGTGATATGGAAAGTTTAGAGGTTGAAATAACTGAAACCTTGAGCCTTCTTGAAACTATATTCCTTCCATCCTTTTTCGATACCATGGTACACTTGATGGTTCATCTTCCTGCTCAAGCAAAGATAGCTGGACCAGTTCATTTTCGCAGCATGTGGCCTGTGGAGAGGTAATTTAATTAGGCATACTATTAAACTAAATTAGGTACCTATTAGTTTTATGACATTATCAATGTGCCTATTATTTGTGTATAGGTATCTGATGAGATTGAAGGGTTCTGTTCATATAAAAAGTCACCCTGAGGGATCAATTATGGAGTGGTCTAATTTTACAGAATGCCTTACACTTTGTTCTCGCTACTTACATGATGGGACTAGCCATCAATTTAGAAATGAAGATTGTAGTACAACTCCTTTCTTTCGTAGCATTGGTCGAGGATTGGCCGGAAAGTGCATACTGAGTATAGATCACAAGACATGGCTGCAAGCCCATAGATATGTTTTGTTCAACTATGACAATATACAGCCTTACTTGGAGTAAGTTATCTAGACCCATTGTCACACTTTACATCACATGATGGGTTTTCTAGGCATACTAAAGTGATAAAATGATGGACCTTGCAGCAAGCATGCTCACTATCTATCATCAATTGGTATTCGAAATGGATGGGACATCAGTCGCACGCATCATGAATCCTTTCATGAGTGGTTTAGGTTGCATGTAAGTAATAATAAAACTTAACACAAGTTAGTTAATGTGGATTTGGCATTTATATTAATTATAGTTTGAAAATCACAGGTGGAAGAAATGGGAGAGGAAGCACCAAATGAGATAAAAATTTTAGCAAAGGGGCCTATGATGTTTGCACATAAGTATAGTAGCTATAACATAAATGGATTCAACTTTCACACACTATCCTATGATGAGGGTAGACCTATTCAAAATAGCGGGGTTGATCTAGTTGCTGAGTCATCAAGCTTTGAAAGTGACAATAATGATAACATTATAATAGGAAGCAAGACATATTATGGTATTATAACTGAAATTCTTGAACTGAACTATCACCACAAAGGAAATGTGGTGCTTTTCAAGTGTGATTGGGTTGACAACCGTGTGCAAAACAAATGGGTAAAAACGGATCAATTTGGGACCACAACTGTGAATTTTAGGCATTTATTCAATACAGGTGAAAAGATATCTGATGAGCCTTTCATTCTAGTATCACAGGCAGTTCAAGTATACTATGTCCCTGAAGCAATTGATACTGACTGGGTTGCTGCTGTTCAGTCAGTCCAAAGAGATGTGTTTGACTTTGATAATTTGGAGGATGAGGACATAAATAATTATAATGGACTAGTTGTGTACCTGTCTAATCTAAATCGCGATGTGAATGTAGATATTGTTAATGGGGTTGTCCCTTCTATTAGAACAGACATAGATGGTATTATTGTTGATCAAAATAAGTCTAAAAAAGGTTCTAAAAAGTAAGTCTTGTCAAACAATGTGTCTACTGTTTTCCTGTGAGTATTGCTAATTTATTTGTCCATTCATAGGAGAAAACATGTCAAGACCAAAAAGAAATAATAAGAATGTCCCTGTCAATCTGTATGAGCAACTTCGAGATGACTAGATTGAAATCAATAACCAGAAGCTTGAAGCTCTAAATCTGCCTCGTATGAACAGTTCAGGGCAGAATGTTCAACCTAGTAAAAGAACAAAGGTTTTGTATAGACTTTTATTTACCACGACAATCATTGCATATTTCTTAACAAACTTTTTTACTATTATGTGCCTTTTCTGTAGAGGACACAACAATCAAGTGACGCAGCAACTGTAGGTCACAATCTGCGTAGGTCACAAAGAAATCATGCTGAAAATGCAAATGAGCAGATTGAAGAAGATCCTGAGTACCAGCCATCTGGAGATGTTTTATGCGACGATGAAGGTCTTGTAGAGTGTGACTTGCTGCATCACAAATATCTTGTCATATTACATGTTTTATACTGATGCTTCTTATTTAAAATTGTTTACTATAGATCTTCATAATAGTCCGCCAAAGAAGAGGAAAAGAAGCGTCACTAGGATGGACAACATATTTGCAAGAACACCAAACATGCCTAAGATCAAGATAATACTCAATGAATTTGGTCAGCCTATTGGAGAGAATTATAGATAGTTTTCTAGTGCCATTAGTTTTCTAGTGCCATTAGCTTTCTAGTGAGGCAAACATTATCAGTTGGGTGTTTGGACTGGAGGCTTGTTGACGTTGAAAAGAAAGACCAGGTGTGGGATACTTTAAAGGTATTTTTCCTCTTCAATTCTTTAGACCTTGATTGCTGAAATCTGCCACACATCATGTCTTTGTTTTACATCTTGATTTGCTTTCTGAAGTGTGGGTTGTTCCATTCTTATCTTTGAGTATTGGATTATTACCCTAAGGACTGATTTACTATTGATGGAAAATTAGGAATTCTATGACGTTGATGAGGCTGCCAAAACGGGTTTACGGTCACTACTATAAGGAAATGGAAGGATTTTAAGGCAACCTTAAAGAAGAGGATTTTTTATGAAAAGGTAACAATTGAGGTATTGCAATGAAAACATGGTGACAGAGTTAAACCTCTTTGATTGGAGGTTCCTCATGGAGCACTGGACCTCTCCTGAATTTGGAGTAAGGAGTAAAATTTTTATATATTCATATTTGGACTACAATATATTTGTTGAATTTAACAATTTATATCCTAGGCTCGAATGGAAATATCCAAAGCTAATCGTGCAAAGTTGAGGATACATCATACATCGTGAAGCAAGAGCTTTGCTTGTTCTAGGCATGAAATGGTATAAAAAAATATCTCTAGCATTCAATTTTAGTGCATTGTTTTCTTTGCAGTTTTAGTATTGAATTAAAATAATTTTAGGGTGTAGAGCTGGGGTGCATGCCTGGAAGAGATGAAATCTATATCAGAACACATACAAGAAAAAATAGAGTTCCATCCCAACAAGCAGAGCCAATAATTGTAAGTTCTTTTCCGTAACTTTTCCATAACAGAATTTTAGTATCTAATATCTCTCTCTAGTGTATAAACATCCATATTCCATTTTGCTAGAACAAACTTAAATCAGTTGTTGAAGCCCACCCAGAGTTGATAGAAAGATCAATTTAGCAAGGTGATGTCTTTGCTGCTGCTTGTGGAGAAAAGGAGCCAAGAGGGCGTGTTCATGCTTTGGGTCTAGGACCAACTCCCCAAGATATTGGTACCCTAGGTTTGAAGTGTTACAAGCCAACAAGGCTACAAATGGATGTTCTAGCTCGTAAAAAGGTTGAAAGTGACAAAGCTTCTCTAGAACGACACATACAAGAATTGGAAGAGGAACTGCACGAGGCAAGGATAGTGCAAGAAAGAAGAAATATGGAAATCGCCTCACACAACGGTTCTAATTCACGAAACCATGTGGTAAGAACTTCAAGACTTTGAATTACTTAAGTCATGATTGAATAATCTATCTTTCCTATGCCGGATAATATGGTGACATGTGAATAATACATATTACCCCTCTTGTATTGTTTATGTAGAGCCCAAGGTCTAAAGAACATGTTGATGAGGCACATCATGCTCAACCATTTGAAGATGATGATGTTTTTGCAGATATTAATGAAAAATGCGACCACTATGATGAAGATGATGTTTTTGCAGATATTACCCCATCCAAGCAGCATGCTAATTTCCTATCTGTGCAGCGTGCTGCTGCCCTATCTGCGCGTGTTGTTGCCCTGTTTGCGCAACGTGCTCCTACCCTATCTAAGCAGCATGCTAACTTCCTAACTGCGCAGCGTGCTGCTGCCCTGTCTGCGCAGTGTGCTCCTGCCCTGTCTATGCAGCTTGCTACTGCCTCGTTCACGTAGGAAGCTACTGCTGCCCCGTCAGTGCAGGAAGCTACAGCCCCATCAATGCAGCCTACTCCCTCTCCATCTGTGCAGCCTACTCCTACCCTATCTACGTAGCGTGCTCCTGCCTCCTCTGTGCATAGTGCTGTAGGAAAATCAATTGATCTTCGTCGGGAGTGCAGCGCTACTAGTCCCATAAAAAATGTAGCCCCACGAAAGAAGAATAAACCTCCTCGTATTTCACCTACTGACCTTGTAATTTTCTTAATATAACCTTGCTTTCAGTTCTTGCAGTTCTATACATTTGTTCAATTTTTACTGATAAGTGCATAAACCATTTCAGGTTGGAAAGGAGGTCACATTATATGCCTCGTTTCGGCCAAAAGCTATGGCTAAGGCAACAGTCATTTTAACAAATCCAACCAATGTACTAGGAGGCCAGCCTCTTGGAAAGCACTATTGTGAAGTTGTTGTGAAGGTTGTGATTAAAAGGGATATAGTGCTACCTCGCCCTTATGGTGACATTGAGACTTTGGCTGATGCTAAGTCAATGCCAATTCAGTGGCCATACAATAGAGTAATAAACTAAACTTTCCTTTGTTTCTTTTATTCATATATGTGATAAGTGAACAAAGTTTCTAATTAATGATATTTGTAATAGTTGAATATCAGCAAGGCATCACATTCATCCAAGTCTACTGTAGGTATGTATTTTTCCTAAATTTTACTTATACCAAGCTACAATTTGTGATGCTGAACACACCCTGCTATGCATACAACACACTATCAAAAGAATTTGGTACTGCTTGTTCTTATTCATTGCCATCTAAATGTATTTGTTGGGCTGCTTTTTTTTTCTGAATTTTACATTCATCAAACAGCTATTTGTGATGCTTCAGTAACCATAAACGTTACTTGTGTCCCAGCCCTATCTCGAAGGCTGACTCCCCCTTGCTGTTCTCCTCTTTCACCCACTGAACTAAGTTAATAACCCTGAATCATCGGAATGAGGAAACAGAAAACCCATGCCAGCAACTGTGAATCCCTGAAAAGTTTCCTGCTTGTTTTTGTACGCGATATAAAGCCATGAAGAGTATAGCTATTGCATATAAAAGCAATGTAATAAATTACATTATTTACATATATCGGTGATGCCTGCTTTTGTTAAGTTTTAGACGTGTCTCCGGCTTGCAAGGCTGTATGGTAGTTTTGCTTACTGCAAAAAATAGCAGTTAGTGCAAGCCTATTTTAATCAGCACGAGAATGATATTATGTTTCTTTCTTTAATCTGAGATTAATTGTTTCATAAATGAGAAATAGTTCTTGCATATATTCTTCAAAACCATGACACGGTGGCGTTGGTCCAATGAGTTCTCCCTGTCCATAGATTGAAAAAAAACAGTGTCTTTCACTAACATTATGCTTCTTTTTAAGTGTCCTCGACATGTATTTGATTGATTAAAAATAGCAATTTGACCACATCACCACAGGCCTGTACTTGTTACAACTGTTAGATAATGAACAGTGGATTTGCCAAGTCCATCTTAGTGACGGTAGAAAACTACTCATGGCTACTCTTAGTAACTTTATCATGCCTTTTATGATAGACAAAGCAATAGCTCAAAAATGGTTTTGATTATGCAAAATTTATCTTTGGCTGAACTAACTATCAACTTCAACTAACTACCATCAATGTCTCTGTTAGTTAGAAACGCCTTGGTGAGATTAACAGTTTACTAGAAGCACAATTGGAACGCTGCATCTGACAGAACAAAGTACTACAGTACAAGTTGGAACTAAAAAATATGATTTGATTTTTCAGGTGGAAGGCGCTAGATGTAACGTGATTATTTTGTGTCAGCAAGTAGATCAAACATTTTGTAAGATGGAGATGAAACATCGATGGATGCTAGTTGCTTTGGATGATATAGCATTTTGTAAAGAACTGCTTGGGGATGGATGCTAGTTGCTTTGGATGATGTAACATTTTGTAAAGAACTTCTTGGGCATGTCAGCTGTGAGGTGTGCAAGCCAGACTTGTGTGTTGTGAAGAATACTGTAATTTGGTGTCTCATGTTACTGTGAGGTGTGCAACCCAGCATGACTATTACATGTATCAATTGGCATGAATGAAATCTAAGCTATGTCATTGTGACTTGATTTTGTGTCTCATGTTGAATGTGACCTTGTATGTTTCATGTCTAAAAGAATACTGTAATTTGGTTAATGTGAGATTAATAATGTATTTTTGCGTCATGTGATCTATGCGTTGGATTGTTGGTTGGTATAAATCTCTTTAGCCTTGAATTGTTGGATGGTAAAATTACTATATGCCATCAGCCTGTTGGTCGGTATTGCTTCAGTATTTCGTCAAACTATCGGTCGCTAAAAGTATGTCGGTCGCTATAACCCTATCCCGACGCCACTTTCAGCGGCAGCAATTAAGTGTCGGCATAGATCTATACTGATCGATAGTGCGTCGTTGTATCCACCTATAGCGACCAATGGTGCATCACCATTCTAGGGCTGTGGTGTAGTGGCGCCAGCGTCCGGTCACAGACCTTTCAGCGCTAAAACAGCTATAACTCTTAGCTCCGAACTCCGATTTCGATGATCTTGGACATTTTGGAAAGCTTACTCAGAGGGCTACACATACCACATGCATACTTGATCCAAATCACAATGGATCAAAATAGTATTCCAATCCAAGGACCATCCTATAGTTCGGAGTACACCGACAACCCTTTTTCTCTTCTCTAAATTGATTCACAACAACTCTAACTTCTTCTCCTTTGCAAATGTGCCAACACCACCAAGTGTGCACCACCATGTGTATGTGTGTTAGCTTTTCACCAACATTTTCCAAAGGATTATCCACTCAACTTGCCACGCCACTCGATCCTATCGACGATGCAAAGTTAGATCACACGAGTGGCACTAGATAACTGATATACAAACAAGTTTGCCCCTTTTGATAGTACGACCATCTATCCTAAACCCGGTCATCAACTTCTCTACACACCTATGACCGGTGAAATGAAATGCCATAGGTTATACCTTTACCTTGCGCATTCCATTCCATCTCCTCTAATATCGATGCAACACATGCACCAACATGATCAACAATGATATGATCCACTTCATATCATCACGTGATTATATTGGTTCATCGATCTTGACTTCACTTGCTTTTCACCGTTGCCTTCGTCCATCGACGCCAAGTCTTGCTCAAGCTTCACCGCCACGCGGTCCATCGCTCCAAAGCCTTCGACTTGCCCTTCATGCCTACAACCGGTCCATTAAGCCAAGTCTTGTCTTGATCTTTTTCACCTTGATCACACGACTCAATGTCATGTCTCATGTGCAATAAGCTCATTCATCATCACATGTGTGAGCTTTGCAACATCTCCAAACCATTTTCACCTTCACGGCATATGTTGCTCACACACATGTACTTGTGGACTAATCACCTATGTATCTCACATAAATACAATTAGTCCACCTAGGGTTGTCACTCAATTACCAAAACCACACAAGGACCTTTCAATCTCCTCCTTTTTGGTAATTGATGACAACTCTACAAAGATATAAAAATTAAACTCTTTTGGATTCATGTTGCTTGCCCAAGCAATTTTACCATGTGTAAATGATTTTGGACAAGTACCACAAACCCAAAATGGTAGTATTAGCTCCCCCTACATATGTGCTAGAGTGTTTGTTTTGAAGCTCACACATATGCATAGATTGAAATTGTGGGAGATTAATTACTACTAAATGATTCTAAGGTATATAGAGTAAACATTTGAAGCGTGATACCAATCAGAGTTGTACCTTTAAGTTCATCCTTAGCACCATGGTTAGCTAGATATCACTTAGAAATAAAATCACTAGATACCTCATGAGATCAACATTAAAACCAAGGTACTAGCATTACTTGAAAAGCATACCAAGTGTCTAGCTATCATCCTATGCATGCTAGTTTTTATTTCATCAATCAAATTCTACAACTAGCATACCTCACACAAGCATGCATATTGAATTTAAGAACTTATGCAATGCAAGCAGGCACATGAATATGCACATATCAAATGCAATCAATCAAAGTTCATGAGCTTGCTCCCCCTATTTGTGTGCTTCTCTTGTCCAAGAATTTTGATCCATCTCTTTTCTTCAATGTTGCTCCCTCTTTGTCCATATCCATGTCCAACCTCTACTTCTTTATTTCAATTTCTTCCAAAGCTTTCATATCTTATCTCTCCCCCTTGTACAATCTCAATCTTAAAGCTTTCATCTTTATACAATCTCTCCTCCTTTGTCATCAATTTCTATAAAAGGTATGCTTTTTATTGATGCAAAGGTATGCATTTGGGGTAGATGGTTGAGACTTGAATCTTGCATTTTTTTATGGACATCACTTGATTGTTGGAATGACACCACTTGTAACTTGTACCACTTGTATCTTGTGTAGGGCTTCTTAAGATACCACACATAGGATCTTTGATCTTGATATCAATTTGTGTGACACCTCCTCCTATGTGATAGCATGGGTCATCCATTTGATACTCTTGAGCTCTTATAGGTGAGGGATGCATTCTTCATTTGATGATCACTTAAAGATCATCAAGTATGTTTCTGCCGATATTGGGGGACCTTATGATGCTAAGGTGCCCCTTACGGCTCATGCGAAATGCTTATACGATGAATGACTATCATGATGCAGATGGATGCGTTCACGTATAAAATGGATGTGAAGGCATTTTATTTTAGTTTCACCCTAGCTTTAACTTTGGTGGTCGAAATTTTGAACCCTTAGGTTTTTATTTCATTTACCTTCGATCTCGTGTATTTTGTTGGGTAGGAGCCTTAAGCCCATCGATTTTTCATTTGGCTTCACCCTTGCTTATTTTTGGAGGGCCGAAGTGTTTTTAGCCCTTGGGCTTTTCTCTTCTTCGTCCTCGCGTATTTTTAGAGGATCAAAGTGTTTTAGCCCTTATGCTTTTGAGGTTGAGCTAGCGAATTTGAGAACTTTAGCGAAAATTCGGTAGCCCAATCTTTTAACTCAACTAATCCTATCGATATCCCGGCCTTGTTGCAGTCAATGCTTGTTTCGATATTCGGATCTAAGACCGCTTGTCTTGGGAAAGATTTAAATAAAGTTTAATAGGGTACAAAGGATTGCCTTGTTAACGCCCTTTCACAAAGGCTTCCCAAAGTAAAAACCCACAAATGCATGCTAGCAAGAGATGAGTGTTCTTAGTGAAATAATAAGAACCTGTCGATTTGAGAATTTTCAATATGCTTTGCCCTCATGTATTTTTGGTGGGTCATAGTCTTGAGTCCTTAGGCTTTTCGATATGCTTCGCCCTCTCATATTTTCGAAGGGTCGAAATCATGAGCCCTTAGTCTTTTTTATATGCTTCGCCCTCTCGTATTTTCGGAGGGTCGAAGTCCTTAGCCCTTAGGCTTTTCGATATGCTTTACCCTCTCGTATTTTCGGAGGATCGAAGTCTTTAGCCTTAGGATTTTCGATATGCTTCGCCCTCTCGTATTTTTGGAGAGTCAAAGTCCTTAGCCTTTAGGCTCTTCGATAGTACCTGTATCTTGCCTGTACAAATCATTTATTGTAATTTTTGTATGTAGGCTTTTTTCAAGTTGTATATCAATGGTGGCTACTTTTATTATCCTGGATAAAATAGGATGAGATATAAACTGTTTTGAGTATCTTTTTTATAAAAAAAATCCGTGCGACCGTGCCCACTCCTTGAGCGGCAAAATTTCAAGTCCCTGTCGCTGGTCCGCGAAGGCGGAGGACACGGGGCCTTCCATCGCGTTCTGCTATCTGTAAACGATCGTAAATTTCCAGCCAGAACAGTATTTTTCTCTCACACTAAACCAACCAGGAGTAATAATTCACGATCCTATAGAATGGTTTTAGCCCCAGCCCAACAGGCCTCAAAAGGCAGCGGGCCTCGGCGGCCTTCTCGCGTGACTGGCTGCGTTGCACTTGCGTTGCACTGTTGTGCAAGCAGCTAGTGGATAAAGAAGCTCGGGCAATTTAATTTATTGCCACTCTTACGGTTGTCACTCCTCTAGTTGCCAGCGTTAAAAGTGCTCCTACGTATTTGCCACTGCATGCAATTCGCCTCCTGCGGATTTGCCATTTTCGCCGACGTGTCGTGCCAGATGGACTCGCCAGCGTGGAAGGCAGCCTAGGAGGCCTGTTTGGGCCTGGCAAATGACCTTCCTGCCCCTCGCCCTTTTCTTTTGTTCCCAGGCTGGTCCCAGTTGGGTCAGAGGCACCCCACAGCACTCTCGTAGCTTCCCTCACCCCCACTCCTCATGTGTACTACTAATGGAACATGTTTATGGAACATGGTGAAAAATATATGCTGGAACATGGTGCATATATGCTGAAAAATGCAAGCTCAAACTGCCACAAATTACCATAACAACATACATAACTGATCCAACAACATGCATAGATCCATACATAAAAGGTCCACGGTCATTGACATTAGTTCTTACAGCAGTGGCACATGACAACCATTAGTGGTACATGGCCATACAAAATAGGTCCTTGATCCATGACTGAATAGTTTCGTTAAAGTAGTGGCACATGATAGCCATTAGTTATACATGTCCATACATAACAGGTCCATCCAGAAAAGAACACGCATGCAAAATATTCAACACAGAAGCTTTAGTTGGCAGCCTTTGTTGGTGTGGATTTCTTCACCTTGGATGCTAGTTGTTTCTT
This sequence comes from Miscanthus lutarioriparius, assembly GCA_904845875.1. NCBI lineage: Eukaryota > Viridiplantae > Streptophyta > Magnoliopsida > Poales > Poaceae > Miscanthus > Miscanthus lutarioriparius. The sequence continues at coordinate 953,105 of CAJGYO010000013.1, read as the reverse complement.
CCTTGGTGTCATTTTCTTTGGAGCAGCTGCTGGTACTATCTCCAATCCCAACAGTTCCTCCAAGTCCAACCTCCTACATTGAACAAATAGTTAGATTTGTATTTATGGTTTTTTATCAAGTCAATGGTGGCAACAAACCTCTGGCATGGTGGGGCTGCCTCCATTGATGCTGCTACTAGGACAAGAGCCAAACATGGCGGCTGTGCTATTGCCTCTCTTGCTGCTCCTACTACTTCTGCCGCCGCCTTTGCCTCCCTTGCTGCTGCCCTCTTGGCTCTTGGTGTTTCCTCTCCCACTACTACTTCATTCCTGGCTGCTGCCCTCTTGGCTCTTGGTGTTTCCTCTCCCACTTCTACTGAATCTTCAATAGTTTTTTGCTTCTTCCTTCTAGGCTTTGTTGCTGTCTTCTTGGTCCTCTTCCTGTACACAAATATTTGTGAAAGTTAGTAATTAAGTGTGACAAGAAACAAAGGAAGTGAAAATGTAATATACCTTTTCTTGGTCCCTGTGAGGCTACACCTCTAGCTAGTTGCTCTATGGCCAAGTTCACCGCAACCCTTACATGTCACTTGTCTTGTTGGTTTGCCTGACCTCTCCAAACAGCTTAGGGTTCTATTCTTCTTGGTCCTGCCTAGTGGTTTAGGGTCCTTCACCACAGGTGGAAAAACCTTGAAACCCTTGTCTACTTTAGGCCATTGTTGCTTGTCAATTATGTGTGGTATGACTCCTGCATAAGCTGATTGCAACTTCTTCACACTGTATGCCTCATGCACATATTTGCTCATGTCTGGCTGCCTCTCAACAGTAATCACTACAAGAGCATGTGAGCAAGGCTTGCCACTAACTTGCCACTCCCTACATGTGCACTTCTGCTCTTCAAGGTAAACCACATGCCTTCTAATTTCCTCACCCTGGTACCATACAGCAACTTCAGCTTCTCTAGGATTTCCTTTGAGCACTTTTAGATGACCAAGTCCCTTGCTGGCAGCATTTAACTGATGAATTACAGCTGGTAGAATGTCCCCTGACATGGCTACCGAAATCTTCCTTCTCCTTTCCCAAAGTTCCAGAGTCTTGATCCTGATTGCATCAGCTAGTGAGTCTAATGGCAAGTCTTTGAACTCTTTGATCCAAGAATTCCAGGACTCTGCCATGTTGTTGTTTATGTAGTCACATTTAATTTCTTCTGAGAACTTGCTTCTGGCCCACTTTAGTTTGTGATGCTCATTTAACCAAGGCCAAATGTCTGACCTTCCTGCAGTAGCCTTTGCCATTAGCCTGTCAAACTTCTCCTCTGAGTATGCTCTAGCTGCTGGCCACATGTACTGACCAGCATAGGTGGAACCACAGAACCTCTTCTTCATGTTCTCCATCAAATGCCTAAAGCATTCCCTCTGCTCTACCCTGGGGAATACTTGCTTAACTGCAGCCTCTAGGCCCTTGCAGGCATCTGTGCAGATAGCCAAATGCTCTACTGGCCCAAGTGCCTTAGCCAACTGCTCCATGAACCAAATTCAATTTTCCTTGGTCTCAGACTGAAAGAATCCAAAGGCTATTGGAAACATCCAATTATGACCATCTATACCATTGGCTGAAGGCAACTGACCATTCCACTGGCCATTAAGATGAGTAGAATCTATGCTAATGTATGGCCTGCAGCCCTCTAAAAAACCATCAATCTGAGCTTTGAATGCACAGAAAAACCTACTGAAGTGAACCTTATCTCCTACTTGAACAGTGTCTATCTCAACCACACTTCCAGGTGACCTGAGCTCTACCTCTGCTTTGAATCTATATAACCAATCAAAAGAATCATCCCACTTACCAAAAAGCTTATCTGCAGCCCTCTGCCTACCATACCAGCAAGTTTGGTAGTTGATCTTGACCTTGTATTGCTTCTCAAGTTCCTTCCTCGACCGCTTTGCCCCCATTGAGGGATCATCTCTAAGCAAAGGAACTGCTCTCTCAGCAATCCAGGCCTGGGATGCCATCCTATTGAGTACTCTTGATCTAGAAGCACAAGTATGAGTATTCTTGTTTATTTGTATCTGCAAAAGAACAATGACAAATGTCACATATAAAATTCACATATAAAACAATGACAGAGATGTTTATTAAAAAACAATGGCAAGTTATTCAAAAAACAATGGCAAGTTATTCAAAAAACAATGGCAAGTTATTATACCCTGACACTGCCATCAATCTGAGTTTTTGCTCTAATAATCCATTGGCATCCTCCAGATCTACAGAAACCCCTAAACCTCTTTTTGTCTGATTTTTCAGTGCCCAACTCAAACTCTTTAACTATAGAATGTTGTTTCACTGCCATTCTAAATTCAGGCATTGATGGATAGATTTGGCCTACAGACATATCAGGATTATCTCTGTCATAGAAATACAAAGGCTCAAACTCAGCATTATCATCAACAAGCATAGCTGCTACATCCATCTCTGCTTGCAACTCAGGAGGAATGACTGGCACAGGTATCTCGGCTGGACCATCACCACCATCTACAAGATCATCTACGGCTTTGAAGCCCATGGCTTCATATATTTTGTCCTCATCTACTAAGACAGTGGCATCCCCATCTAATTCTTCCTCTTGTAATATAGTGTAAGCTGACCAATCAATTCCATGATCATCTAAGTTAGTATGGTCTGGACTGCTACAAGCATCATCAGTGCATTCAACATTAGCCTGAGCATTAGCTTGCTCTGCTGCTACACCGGATGTGGAATGAACACTATGCTCATTTGGCACATTTGTCTTTCCTGCATCCCATCTAGGTTGTCTGGATGATTCCTTGTCCCTGTCAAGCACCTCACAGTTCACATCCATTTCCTTCTCATCCCATCTGGCCTCTATCATCTCTATGAACTGCTCATCAGTAGTAACCTTCCACTCTGTCCCACTGTCTTTGTCCACACCCCAAACAAGTAACTGCTAATCCCTACCCCAAATGATGTTTGTCCTCATTTCTTCCACAAACTTAGACAGGGAGCACTGGGTGCTAAGATCAAACCACACATCATGCTCTTGCTGAACCATTTCCACACTGTCATCATAATCACCAGTGGCTGTGTATTTATCAACACAAACATGGATTCTAAAAGCATTTTCAGGATCAATCCTAGACAGAACCATAAGCACATTAAAAAATGTAGAAGAAAGGACTGCTGGATCCCAAAATCTACAGCACATGCAAGCTCGAACTTACTAAGGAGGGCTGCCAGTCCCCTTCATCTTAATGCATACGAATCAACAATAACCGCAGTGTGACTACATTGGATGTAACAAAAATAAGATTGAAACCCTAGGTTCAGCAGATTTGGGCGAAATGGTGTTCAGGGGAGTACGATTCATACCTACTGCTCGTCGTGCGTCGAAGAATGGGGACAGTACGTCGGCTGTGGCTGGGGAAGTGGTCGCCGCCGCTGACTTGACCGCCGCCACTGCCTTGACCGCCGCCGCGGCCAGAAGAAAAATGGGGGAGAGGAGGATGGAGGCGGGAGCCGGAGTAGGGGTGGCGACCTGGCCCGAGGCCGGCCTGGCTACGCCGACGGGGAGGTCGCCGGCGCCTCCTGCTTGTCTGCCGCCGCCACCATGAGGTTCAGGGAGAGGGCGCTGCGTGAGTTGGAGTAGAGTCAGGGGCTTCTCGGTCCGGGATCGGTCCTTTGCCTGGCCCAGAAAAGAACGTAAGGTGGAGGAGGGGCAGTATGGTCATTTGCCACGCCCAAATAGGGTTCCCAGGCTGCCTTCCACGCTGGCGAGTCCATCTGGCACGACACGTCGGCGAAAATGGCAAATTCGTAGGAGGCGAATTGCATGCAGTGGCAAATATGTAGGAGCACTTTTAACGCTGGCAACTGGAGGAGTGGCAACCGTAACAGTGGCAATCTAAAGACAAGAAAGCGTGTGGCCAGGCTGCCCACACGACGCGCCACGTCGCCGGCCGTTCCTGGCCGTTCGATCGGCCGCATCGACGGCCCAGATCGGGCGAGGCACGGTCATTTTACGAAAAACCCCTTATGTTTTTGGAAAATCAACCCGCGCTTCAGAGGCCCTCTCAGAATATTTTGCAAATAACATCTCAGATAATTTTCAAATCAACCCACAGTCTAGAACGGATGAGCTCCGGATTTTTAAAAAAAAAACCCTTCCTTTTATCAAAAATCAATCCGCACTCCAGAGACACTCTCAGCGATTTTTTCAAAAACCTCCTCAGATTTTTCTCAAATCAAAATACAGACCTCCCTTGATTATATTTTTTTTTAAAAAAACTACGTGTGTCCAGTTACCCGCGCGGATGGACGCGCCCGAAGAACTAGTAAATTAAATTGCCCGAGAAGCTCTCCCTCTCGCTGAGCCCACCTACTCCCACTTGCATTCACCCGACTCCGCTGCTGTCCCTCTCCCCCGCGGGGGAGCGATAAACCCTAGGCCTCGCCGTCGTCGGAGGCGGCGCCGCAGGAGGACCCGCGATGTCGCACTTCGGGAGGTCGGGTCCGCCGGACATCCGCGACACCTTCTCGCTCCTCGTCCTCAACATCAGCTTCCGTGAGCGAGACCTAACCCTAGCCCCTTCAGCGCCGCCGCGCGGGCGCCCTCTCTAATCGCTTCCTTCTCGCATTCGTCTTCATCCGCTTCGCAGGCACCACGGCCGACGACCTCTTCCCGCTCTTCGAGCGCTACGGCAAGGTCGTCGACGTCTTCATCCCGAGGGACCGGAGGTGAGGCGTCGGTTTGAATTTTCCGGGCGGTGGTTCGATGGCTGTTTCCTCAGGTTTTGTTTGTTTGTGGCTCGCAGGACCGGGGACTCGAGGGGTTTCGCGTTCGTGCGGTACAAGTACGCCGACGAGGCGCAGAAGGCTATAGATCGGCTCGATGGTGGGGGTTTGCTCTTTTTAACCGTGTTTCCCCTGTGGGGATTTTGGGCTTCTACTTGTATTGATAGTTGTGCCTGAACGTCGTTTTCTTTTGTGCAGGCCGTAATGTGGATGGGAGGAACATCATGGTGCAGTTTGCAAAGTACGGCCCCAATGCTGAGCCAATGTGAGTAGGCACACCTGTATGTTGATATCCTGTTACTTGTGGTGTTTATGTAGTTAACGTAACAATATGAACCATGTTGCTTATCTCATTTGTTGTAAACCACTCTTTATTTGATGTGACAGTAATTATATGCTAACAACAAGGAATATGATTAGGTTGATGTGTCTTGATTTTTTATTTGTCTGTGATCTTGTTGATGGTTGATGACTGATTATCTATCTCTTGTTACCCAAACACGTTTTAGTTTAATCTTCTGGCTTGAGCATACCAATAATACTAGTTATGCCTTATTTCATTTAGTCTTGATAATGTGAATGAACATTTTGGAGATTGTTTGTTCTTAGTTTCTTAGTTCAAAACTACTAAAATGAGTCTCCAGAAACAAAATCGGTGAAATTCTTATCGTTCTCTGTATATTTTTTGGATACTGATACAGAAAATAGGTTGACAGAATTAATTGTCTAATAATTTGTATGAACAGTCGAGCATTGTATTTATCTAGCTTTAAGATATATAGCTTGTTTTTTCTTATGGTAAAATTCCAGTACTCATACAATACTCATTGTGTACATCTAGTCTGCCATATGCATTCATGAGGTAGCATGTGTAAAACAGTTTGTTGAGTTAAATGCATACAATTCAAAGACAACACTTGTATTCAATCTCATGTACTAGGCTCTGTTACAGAATATAGTTTTTTTTTCTCGTTGAATTTATTATATCTCCAGAAGCTGTGTGCAAGAGACTGTACTCATCCATTTATCTTATCCTCTACTTATTTCAATCAGGTCACCATAGTTTGTCCCTGCTTTGTTTTTTGTTTTGTTTCTGTAGCCAAAAGGAAGAGTCAAAGAGGGGGTTGAGAAATCACGAGACAGGTCAAGAAGCCGTAGTCCAAGGCCAAGGTGAAGACCTTAGTTCCTTTCACATTATCTCCAGAATTATTTTAAATTGTGTTTTATGGTATTCCGCCCCCCCTGCCCTCTTTTTGCTCCGGTAACTACCCCTCCCTCCAGGCCTGTGCTGTAGTCATTCACTTCTTTCTCTGAAACTAAGTGTCGACATGAATATTGCCTTTGCTTTTGTTGCAGAGAAGCAAACTGTCGGTAGTAACACTGCTTTCACCTTATTTGGGAGAAGCATTATTTCTAATATATCAGTTTAACCAATCCTTAACTGCCTTCATTTTGATTTACTAGATCAGCAATCTAGGCAACTTATAGTGCATGTGTTGTTCTAACTAGGCACAGAGACAGAGATCATAGAAGGCGAAGTCGCAGCAGGAGCAGGAGTAGAGAAAGGCATGGCCGTGATAGAGACAGGGACTATCGTCGTCGGAGCAGAAGTAGAAGCCGAAGTCCGAGTTCAAGCCCTGACCACAAAAGTCGTCGTAGAGGAAGAGATGATGGCAAGCACAAGGGCAGGAGTAAGAGCAGAAGCAAGAGCAGGAGCAGGAGCAAGAGTAGGAGCAGAAGCAGGAGTAGAAGCCGCTCATACCATAGGTGCCTCAATACCAATTTGCAGTTTCACCATTTTCTTATTCTTAACATGTTCCCAAATTCTAATTTGATTTCTTTCAACAGTGCTTCACCTGCCCGGCGTAGTGCTAGCCCTCACAAGAGCCCACCGCCACGGAGGAGCCCCACTCCTGAAAAGCATACCAATGGAAAAGATTCACCTCTGTCACGCAGTGTTTCTCCATCACCAAAGCGTGCAAGCTCCCACAGCCCAGGCAGCGATGGCAAGGTTAGATTGGTGTATAACTGCTGGCTATGTAGTTTCTTGCCCATTCATTTCTTCATGTATCTTACTTTTGAAAGCAAATTTACGTCAGGAATGAAGCTTGTTGATCTGGTGATGCCTAAAGAACAGTACTCCCATGGGATTGCAGAACGTTGAGAAGGTTGATTGAGCACAATGGAAGTAGCAATCAACCGCTATCCAAGGTTGCTAGTTGTTCTTTTAATGGCTTGTGTTTTCCAGTTGTCAAAAATATGCTGTTGGTTTGTATTTTGACCTCTATTGTGTTTTTATGCCCCCTTGTACTTCATCATCTACTTTATTTGCATCAGTTTCTTGCTACCATCATATTAATTTGATAAAACATTTGTGCATTTTCTAGTTATCTGTTCGTGAGATGGGTTGCTGTTTACTGGTAGAATGGTATTGCACGGGACCGACTATGGTGGATGATGTCTTGCTGTTAGTCTTTGTCATTGGTGTTGATATGGCGATGGTGCAGCTGATGATGCGACGATGCCGATATTGTATCGATGCTGATGCTGATGCTGCTGACAGTGACCATCCTGATGCAGTCTTTATTTTTGTTCGAAAAGGTTCTGAATCAGATCATGAAATTCCAGATGGATCTCATGATTGGACGATTGGTAAGATTTTTTGCACAATGATGCCTTACAAGTTATGTTGGTTCTTATCCTCCCCCTTCTGGCAAATGCTTTGCATCAGTTCTAGAGTTGGAACATGGTGTTGAGTGGCAGAGATGCCGAAGGGTGTACTCATAGTGACAGTGGTACTCGTACATGGCTAATAATCTCTGTACAGGAATGGAGGTGTCAATTATGAGTAGCGTGGGTCCTGTTGATCATGTGGTGGTAGTGGTGAACCAAACTATTCTGCTTCTTCTCTATCATGTTGTTTTCATATTCTGGTAGTGTTGAGTGAGTCCTGCTGCTATCAGATGCTCTAGCTTTATTCATTCTCTTTAGCAACCAGTAATAAAATCCATGAACTCAATGTTCTTGTACCAAGGCTCATTAGTAACATGTCTTCTCTATCTGGAAATGTAGTTGTCAAATAAGGTTTGCATGGTAACGTACTAACGGTTTGTGGTAGTGTACAAGAGTACAACTGTTACATTTCGTTTGTAGCAGAGCACTTGACTATAATATTAGCTAATTGGAGCTCTACAAAGTCTCAGGTTTAAGATGTTTGGTGTATTAATAAAGGCATGTGACATGTGATAGAGGATTAACTAGTACCTCTGTACTGTAAATGTAGCTATCATTGAGACAACATGGCACAAAAATTTGTAATATTGGTTAAGTAAACTATTTTAAATAGAGGGTGTTACATAAGTATTTCCACGATGAATCTGGTAACCTCAACTATGCGAGTGGATCCATACATATGTTATAACTGGGCCAAGACAGAAGGTTGGCTTGCATTTGGAATGGTAGTACTCCCTCTCTAGCCCTATGTATTTGACGTTTCAAACAGTAAATTTAGCTTGTTTGTAGCTTCATTGTTATTAATTTGTTGGCTGAAACACCATATACAGGTGACGATGTAGTAGTAAAGCATGTAACAATAATGTATTCTGATAGTATAGCATATCACTTTGTATAGCTGAGCATCCTGCTAGGGGCTACATAATGCACAGTTGACTTTTTGGTTATTCAATTGAATATTTTTTTTGAAATATTTGATTGAATTGAATATCGTTTGAACTGGGCACACGAGGTGTGGCAACTTGTGGAAGGCAAGCAAAACCTATATGGTGCAGAGTGCAGACTGCTCACTGCAGCTAAAATACCCGCACGGCTTGTTTTTTTTTAAAAAAAAAAGTGAATAAGCCCCTACGTGTGTGCATGCATTCATTGACTAGTGGCAGCTACGAGAACTGAGCGTGCCACCATTGAGTAAAGAAAACGCGAAATATCTGTCTCGAGACGACATTAGGTTCGGACTCGGACGCCGTTCTTGCCAACATGTTTTTCATCTCTGAATGCTAGCTGTCAGTAATCTCTTACTCCGCAGGCCAACGAGCTCGCTTGATCTAAGGCGCCGTGAAAAACAGCACTCACACCACCTAAGCTGAGAACAATCGCAACTTTAAGTTGAGCGAAAAAAAAATGAACAAAACAAGCTACAAAGAGCTAGGCAGAACCGTTACATATATAAAAGGTTGTGCAGTGCAGCAGCATACATGGAGAGAGATCACCATGAAGACCTAACAAATTGATTTGTTCAACTGACGACTACCATCTATGGCCAAGGGAACTAGACAACTAGTGAAGCTAGATGACACTATCCAACCTTTGCTCCGTGCATACACTTCTGACGAATCCGTGGCATTGGCACCCAACCGTGGTCTTTTCAGTGGCCCATGTCACCGAATCGTGTCCAAATCATCATGAATGAACATGGTCGATTCGAACAACTCAGGTACTCCATTTCGATGAGTAATTTTTCTCAGCCTCATTAGTAGTTTCTGATGGATCATCAGAGATGGCTTTCTGTGGCTCTCGCCTGGTGTCAGCCTGGCTCGCTTGCTTCTGCCTTGAGCTCAGCCTCACCCTCAAAAGCAACGAGTTGGCCATCACACCGACCGAACTAAAACCCATTAGAGCTCCAGCTATTGATGGTGTCAGTATCGTCCCCGTAACTGGAAGCAATGCTCCAGCAGCAATGGGGAGTCCAACCTGCAAAGTGATTAACTATATGAGAATGCGCCAGCAGAAGTCAGAGCAGGAAGTACTGAAGTATACTTCTAATCTAAGTTGGTAATAAAAAGGTACATGTCAAAATAAATATGAAATTCAAGGAGCATTTTGGTGATGACGAGGTTAACAGCCTATACCACATTCAACGTACAGCAAACATTGCAGAATATACCCATTGGCTCACTTTTCTAGGACGCTTTGTAATATTTACAATAATAATTCCAAAATGCTCAGCAAGTAAAAGAAATTATCATTTTAAATATAATCTGTTAGATTAAAAAAAGAAGCCATCTCTAAGAGAGAAGATAGAACCATACAATATTATACAGGAAAGCCCACCAAAGATTCTGCTTCACCGTCTTCATGGTCTCTTTACTCAACTCTAAAGCATCAACAAGCTGCATCGAAGGGGCAGGTTTTTAAGAATCATACTGGTAGGGGACTAGGGGAAAAGGTATTTCATTGAGTTATACAGCAACGTCAGGTATGAAAAGGAACAACTGCAATGTTTTACACTTGGTTGCTACAGAAAATTCCAAACTGTAGTGAAAGAAATTACCTGGGATAACCTGTTGCCCAAAAGTACAACTGAAGATACATCACTGGCTGCCCCAACACCTCCACCCATTGCAATTCCAACATCAGCTGAAGCTAGTGCTGCAGCATCATTAATGCCGTCACCGACCATGGCGACTAACCTGTGCTCTTTCTGAAGTTCAGATATGAACTTCTTTTTCTCATGTGGTTTAACTTCAGCAAGAACCTAAGACATTTTCCCACATACACAGATAAGTGAACCATGCTGAAATGGCAATAAAAAAGTCATGCTAGCAAAAAACAATCTAAATGGAAGATACAGAAACAGTTTTTCCTGAGCTGCCTTTTGTGCTTCAGTCAGTTTAAATCTGATTACCAGATATTTTGTTTATCTATTTATGAACCTGCTTCCACCTATTTTTCATTTTATAAACCAATGACCTATTATATACAAATTGTGCTCTTGTTTTATTAAAATATGAAGCGGGGTTATGTGCACTTCACAAACAGACCATTTTCAAGTGGATGGTGATGTTGACTGAGAATAACATTGAAGTGATTTCACATATTTGTACTTTGGGAAGTTTGTCTTCCTAAGTTATACTCCCTCCTTTACAAAGTGTAGGGCATGGTTTAACCCGGCACAGCCTTCAACAGTGACCATTAATGTATGAGCTGCTTCCAAAGCACATGGCTTTCTAGATGTGTATGTCGATATCTAGACAGATGTATCTTATATGATAAGATTAATCGTAGGAAGTACCACATGAGTGGGTGGGTACATAGAGAAGGAATCCACATCTGCCAAAATCGATCATGTTAGGATCTTCTACAACCTATACAATTATTAGGCTAATTCTTGGTCAAAGATTAAGGAGTTTGAATCTTGGAGTGCATGCACACCTTATAAAAAAAAGGGAGCACATGACATGGCAACTTGATGACAAATGACTTTCATATTTTTCTGGTAATTCAAAACAATAGTCACTAAAATTTCTGCAGCGATCTGAAACTCATAGAATCATAATCTGTGGTGCATCTCCAAGATTGGTACAGATGATGTAATTGGTGCACATAAAAGCTAAAGAGATAGCAAGCAACCTCATAACATGTTCATTCTGGCTACTTTAATGCCAAACACCAGAGAATTAAGCCACTTTACTACAGCAAACTGGGAAAAATTACCATTCACAAGTACAAAATACAACAACAAAACTCAGTTGATGTTACCTTGTCTGCCTGGATACCAACAACAGAAGCCACATTCATAGCAGCGCTTTCCTTGTCCCCAGATAACATATATACACTAATTCCTTGCTTAGATAGAGTGTCGATTACAAGACGAGAATCTTCCCTGAGCTTATCCTCAAAACAAATAAGACCAGCCAGAGCATCATTCACTGCTATATATGCAACAGACTGGCCAAAATACTCTTTTCTGGGGAAGGGATTGTGAACGACCCCATGCCTGAAACGTTACAATTTTACTAGTGAACAGACTCCAATCGGTACAACATACAATTGCACATGACAGATAGCACTTACAGAAGGTATAGCAGGAACACGAGACGATTAAAAGTGTCTCATGTTGTTAGTGAATTTAGCACAGGGAATAGCTGTAGAATAAGAAATTCGTTTGTACCTTCTAATCCAATTTAATGTTCCGACAGAAACCTGTTTCTCACCAATGGTAGCCACAGCACCAGATCCTGGTTCTTCCATGAAGGATCCATCATTTGCCTGTGAAACACGCATAAGTAATGGGCAAAAACCAGAAAGGTAAATTTGCAACAGGTGAATAAATAGTGTGAAAAGATAAAAATATAAAATAGGTCATCCTGTTCCATAATAATGTGTCAAGAAAGTTTGGAAGAAGTCCGGGAAACATCTTATTATTGATTATAAGATTGCAGTTCAGAAAGACGTGATTATAACTCAAGTGGAGAAAACATTTATCCTGAACCAGTTTTTTATAACTTGCAGAATAACCACTTAGTTCATACTTCATACTAAGGTCATTCTAAGCTCACGCTTATTGCGCATTTCTGCTATGACTACCTTCATAACGATGAAATTGGCAGCCCCTGCAGCATCCATGATGGCTTTTCCAAGCGGGTGGTTTGTATTTGATTCCACTCCAGCAGCAAAACTCAGAATTTCAGCCTCTGTCCACTGGTTGGCCCCCAAATCCCTGATGACAGGAATATGGTTTGTCAACAAGAAAGTCTTAGAAATAATCTTCACTTTGACATCTATTAACATTAGGTTTACAGAGAAAAAACCATGAGACATATAGCACATTTTCAATGGAAATACATTGGAAACTGCATTCTGTCGCACCCTATTCACAGGTAAGTTCTCCAGAAAGATGTTCAATCAGATGTGAAGTCCAAAGTAGGTATATCAGAATAGAAACCTAGTGTAATTAAGTACAACATATAAATCCAGAGTACATAAGAGACACTCAACTTTGTATTCCCATCTCCAGTGCCTCTGGAAGCTATTACTTTAGTTACCACAGGTCTACCAATTGTTAAAGTTCCAGTCTTGTCAAACACAATGGCATCAACATCAGAGAACTTCTCCAAAACATCCCCACCACGTAAAAGAAGTCCTCTCGTTGCACCTAATGAAGTACCAACCTGGCAAAATGACACCTGAATAAACATTGATGTGATGTATATTTCAACCAAAAATTTCGAATATCATTTGTTTCGTACCAGTACAGCAGTGGGTGTGGCAAGCCCAAGAGCACAAGGGCAAGCAATTACCTGCAAATGAGGATCAATATTACTAGCTTTTGAAGAGGCATAGTCAATCTACAGAATTAGACACCAGAATGATAACACGGGGATGACATTTTTCTCTCTACAGAGAAAACAAGCACTGCAGTCCAACATAAATCAATTTAACATATACAAATGTCAACGCCCAGGATCCAAAACTGCTAGGGATTTTGCACATTCATGTGTGGTTCATCAAAACAACACCCATGAAACTAAATATTCTTAATGCACATGATGGCTCAAATATCAACACTCAAGCATGTTTCATCAAGTCACACCCATTATATTTTTTTATAAGAAACAATTCTAATTTTGAATCCTGAGAGTAACTAGTTTCAAAAGCAATAGCTGCAGTTGAAATCAGAACATACTTTTGCTCAACAGAACCTCATTTTCAAAATGAAGGATTTGCATATCTTCATATACTAGCCACCTAGTTTTAGGAACTAGAAATTTCGCTCATTCAAAGTAAAATAGCCAAAGCAAGGGTGGTATAACATATCTTCCTTGTATCATACCAGAACACTGCAAGAAAGTTGCAATGCCAAAGACATTGCACCTCCATGTTGGATAGTAGCAGATACAAGTTGTGAACCCAAAATACTCCAGAACATGTAAGTAGCAGCAGAAAGTGCCATGACTCCATATGTAAAGTTCCCTGCAACCTGTGTCAAAATAAAATTGACATTGAATCATAGAGCAAAACTATTACTAATTTAGGTCACAATAATAATGTGGTAAAGAAAGGGCCTCTAAGACTGTTACTAAACCCATCCACATGAAAACACCACCAAAGCAGCCATGATCCATCAGTGATGCCCAGAATACAGTACGGACAATCAAATAAATTCCACAAGAAAGTTCAAAAAAAAAATCCACAAGCACCAACACATGGAAGAGGTAGCACCAAAAGAATAACGGGACCAATATTTCCATTGATCTGGAATGCACTGAGTGCCTGAAGAGAGGAAGAAGTGCTCCAACTAAAATAAGCCATTTTAAATATTAACCATACCAAAGGGTAAAAAACAATTAGATGGAGTAACCAACCACCCATATTCTGACATTACTTTGTCTGTTAAAAAGCTCTACAGAACCAATGAACTACTGTTGACCATGATATTCAGACAAAAGGCATAAATGAGCTTTGAACATCATACCTCCAAACTACTAGTTTTCATAAGAGTACGAATCAGTTCACATATTATACCTTGTCAGCCAATCGTTGAACAGGGGCCGCCCTTGTCTGGGCTTCTTCAACTAAGTGAAGTATGTCAGACATGACAGTCTCACCACCAGGTCTTCTAACTTCGACAGTGAGTTTACCATTCAAGTTAATACTTCCTGCTGATACTTCTGCCTAACAAAGGAGGAGAATCATCAATATTCAGCACAATAAGATGCTAAACTGAGATGTTACTTGAATTCAACAAGCCAGATAATGAGATAAGAACAGTTGCTTCATGTTAAGAAAAAACTAAGGCATTTAGAGACATACATACCCCTGCTATCTTTGTTACAGGCATAGGTTCACCTGTCAAACTTGATTCATCAACTGTACTCCTTCCAGCTTTGACAATACCATCTGCTGGGATGCGATCCTGTATGGTGAGTAAATAAGCAACAAAAAGATCATACCAACAAGATCAGCGTGAGCATCATACCATTCATAAAAGATTTCATCATATGAGTGAATTTGTATATGTGAATATGTAACTGCTGCCACAGTATGCATGCATGTTTACTGTTTAGTATGCAAGTAAAGAGTAGTGAAAGCCACATGCAGCAAGGAAACAGAAACTATCACCCATGTTTGTGCATGCTTTACAGCCTGTACTCACCCCAGGTAGCACAACAACGTAGTCCCCAACAGCAAGAGTATCACATGGGACCTCAATCAATGATGATTTCTCAGCATCGTTATCCACCATTAGGCGTGCTTTAGATGGAAGAATATTAAGCAGTCCAGTCATATCGCTGGTAGCTTTAAGCTTTGCCCTCTGCTCCAGATTCTTCCCTAGAAGAACAAAAGCTATCAACATAACTGGTTCCTCAAAAAATGTCTTCCACCCCTGCAGGAAAACGAAATGATATAAACAAACTACTGACACATTGGCCATATGCCATGATGCAAATTAATGTAGCATATTATAGAGCTAGAGGATAACAAAAGGAGTTTAAACTATGAAACTGACCAACAATATCTGCAAAGCATGCAACAAACCAAAAAAAATTAGAGAAAGAGACTAGGAGCTACCAGCTTCGGAATGAAGGCTGCAATTGAGCTCACGGCAAACGATGACAAAGCACCTAAACCAACCAGCGTATTCATGTTTGGAGACCCCTTGAACAGACTCTTTAGCCCGTCAAGTATTAGTCTTCGACCAGGACCGACAAATGTAAATATTGACAGAGACAAATGAAATCCAGTGGAATGAATGAGGTGCATCAATGGCACATTAACTCCAAAAAGGTGAGAAATGTGTCCCAGAAGGCAAACCGTACATAATGCCCATGATACAGCAAGTTCTCTACCTAGAAGAAAAAACAGGGCATCGTGTCAGATATAAAGTTAACACTTTGTATTATAATAAATGGGACTTTGCAAACATACCAATGGGTCAAACCCCAGTTTGCTATTTTTGCACTGGATGTCTCAATGGCTGGTGGCACCAGGACCCACTTGTCATTGAGACATGCCATGGTAAAATAGCAAACAGGGATGATGACCAGCGGACAGTGGTATGCTTGCAAATTTTCCTATAAAAACATCATGGACTGGGAGAAGCTCGTAAACTGATGGGTACTCGTCTCAACAAAAAACTTTACCACTTTGTTTCAGCTGTTCAAGTTTGTCTTGCATCTTTCTTTCGAAAACTGTTTGTGAACCGACCTTTGAAGAATCTGCAGATAAAATAGACATTTGCATAAGACTGAACATACATAGCAGCAACAAGTGGATATTAAAGATTTGTAACATGTCTGTGCTCAAGAGTATCATGTGAACAAAGAAGACTTTGCATTCATGTATCTCAAGACAAGATTGACTGACAAGCAACACGAATTCTAAAGCACCATTTCATCTCTCCATTTAATATATCAAGAAGAACATCCAGATGCTTAAGAGATTCGAGTTATGATCGTCAACATTTTCTATTGAAGAGAAAAGGTATTATTTTACCTCTTTATTCAAAGTTTCAAACTAACAATGCTATCCATTATTCAACTGCTCCATCATTCCCAACTAAAACGTACAAGTTTAGCCCTTTGACAGTACTTGACCAATTATTGCAACATTTACCTCTAAGATTGGATTTATAACCACATGTTGTCAACTGATTGGCCAGCTTCTCACCCAACTGCTCCTTCCAGTCCTGAACATCTCTATCTTCGGGCACTGCCCAGACGACTGCCATTTCAGTGGCAAGGTTAACAGTTGCTGACCGCACCTGGGGCTGAAAAATCCAGGCACATACAGAGTTACAAGCACAACTAGAAACAGTAGAGAGCTAATAAGCACTTGGCCAAAAGCTCTATATCTGAGGCATGCTGATCTAACTTAGCTAACCTCATTCTCCAGAATGCGTTTAACGCTTGCTGCACATCCACCACATGACATTCCCTGCAATGAAGCTAATCAAGTGGCTAATATAACTACAGATTACATGGTGATCAGAAATCGTAGCATGTAAGAACAAACATGAACACAAATGACAGCTTATATTTCTTTTATTAATTCAGAACAAATATTAATTGGTTGGAGATTCTAGTAATTGCCCCAGAAACAATGCTGGTTAGATGGGTTGTTGACACAAGAGATAATACAGCAGGATCTACCACCGGTAGCATTGGTGATTTGTTTGCTGATTCATGATCGTCTTGGTGCTATGAGAATGTTTGTTATGTCAATCCAATTCTAAATATGAAAAATCAGTTACAAGCGGGTAAAGTAACAATCCGTGTGTACTAATTACAAGTGTTTGACCAGCCAAGTACTAATATATACATAACCTATTCAAAAAGTTCTAAAAAATTCCTTCTATGTCACACATAATATGTTCCCTTTTTTAAGAGTGGAAGGTGATCAGTGTATACTCGTAGTACAGGAATAGCCATACCCCAACGTCAAGGACGATGACATCGGCTCCCTGCGCTGCCGCTTCCTCCACCACACCCGCTCCCTGGGAAGCACGCGGGCGCTTCCAACCGTCGCCGCCACCACCGCCACCTCCGTCACTGTCACTGTTCCCCGGACCGCCGCCGCCGCCGCGGGGCGGACCACCCGACGCGAGCGGGGAGGCAGCCGAGAAGCTCGCGAACCACCGCCGAGGTGCCGCGGGGGGTCCGGGGCCGCGGAGCGCGAGCCGCGCGAGCGAGATGAGGAGGAGGTCGCCCGGCACGGCGAGGCCGCACGGCGCGGGGGCCGAGGCGGGGCCGGACGCGCAGGCGGCGAAGGGGGAGCGGCGGCGGAGCGGGGCGAGGAGGCGGCCGCGGCGGAGGAGGAAGGGCTTGGTGCGGGAGGAAACGAAGGCCTTGGAGAGCGCGAGGACGGGCGTGGCCCGGTCCATCATCGGCGAGGGGAGGGGAGGAGCCGGCCGGGCCTAGCTAGCGGTGGCGGCGGCTGTAGCGTGTAGCAGCCGGAGCATTGGCGTTGCTCGCGGTGGGGATGAGTTGCGTCCTTGTTGAGAGTGCGAGAGTCCGAGGGAGATGGGGACGGGAGGCGGCGGCGGAGGGCAGTGGTCTCGCAGTGGTACCGCCGTGGGCCGAGGGGGTGGATTGGGATCTGGAGCAAAATTCACCTTCGGTCCCTCAACTTAGCCGACATGTCATCTATGTCCTCGAACTTGTCATCTAGGTCCTCAAACTTGGCAGCGTTTGGTTGAGAGGTAATGTGGGATGGGATGGTCCTGACTCTGGTTTAAGGATGGGACGGATTCATTTTTTGTTTGGTTGAAGAGAGCTGGACCGATCCGTTTTCTGTTTGGAGGGATGAAGGGAATAAGAAGGATGATGTATTTGACACCGTTAAACACTGTTATAACGGGTCCCACATGTCAATCTCTAACCAAACTTTCTTTTGTTGTTTTATATTATATATTAAAAATGAAAAAAAAAAACTTATTTCCGTGCTCATTTTCCGCTTCCCCGTCGCACCACCGCGTCGTCGTGGGCCCATCGTCATGGCGCCCTCCTCGTCAGGCAGTGAGGCGTGGGCGAGCTCACAGCTAACCCCCACGCCGACAAAGAAAAATGGGCGAGCTCGCGCCACCTCCATGCTGCCGCAAAGCGGCCAGCAAGCGAGGTCGCCACGCCCACACCGACAAAGTGAAAGGGCGAGAGCCGCGCCATGGCCTCCATCCACGTGGCCCAGCGTGGTGGTCGCCAACCTCCATCACGCCAGCCCGCTCGCCCACGGCCATGGGCCACGGGCCGCGCCCCCACACTGGTCGCGCGCGAGCTCACCGCCGCGTCTGGATCCGCCATGAGCTTGAGCTCGCCCGCTGAGATTCGGCCGCGTTGCGCTTCACCTCGCCCTCGGTCGCTCGCTCCCAGCGTCCTCGAGGCAGATGGAAGCAACGGCGTGGATGTGGGACGAGGTCCGTCCCCTCGATTTGGAGGGACGGGGCTGACCTCGAATCAACGTGAATATTCGCTTGGGGGACGGTCCCGTCCTCTGTCGCCCCTGAACCAACAGCGAAGAAGTGGAGTCGTCCCATCCCATCCTCGATGGTCCCTCCAACCAAACACCCCGTTAAGGCGATCACTGCAGATCCCTACCTTGATCGGCGGTGCCATCCCGGCCCCTAAACTTTTATTGTCATCATCGAATGTCCCTAAACTGACAAGTGGTATCATCCCTATCCAAATATGATCTAATCTACTCTATAAGCTGGCATGGCACGTTGACTTAGACGTGAATCAACATGTGTCGATTATTCAATCATTATTTATATAATATTTATCATCAAAATATAAATTATATAAAATAATTTACATCAGCAAAAAATAAATTAAAGTATTAAAATAATTTACAACAACAAATATATTAGGTTTAAACTAAAATAGAAAAATGCTAAAATTAATTTAATATTTATGTATCATCAATAGTATTAAACTAATGTTAAATTCCTATAGTATTAAAAGTTTTCTCTATTAAAAGTTGCTTCTAATTTTAGTATTATTTTAAAGTTTTAATAGTAATATTATAGAAGTAATTTTTTTCTATTATTATTTTTAATACTATAATACTATACAACCTTTAATAGTAGTATTATAGTATTAGAACTTTTAATAATAATATTATAGTATTAAAAGTTTTAGTAATAATGTTGTAATATTAATAACAAAGAAAAAATTACTTGCTACTACTATAAAACTACTAAAATAAAACTAAAATTAAAAATAATTTAATAGAAAATTAAAAGTAACTTTAATAGATTTGAAATGACACTTTTAATTTAGGTAACTTTTGATTATTATTATTTAGAGGAACCGATGACACCGCTTTTAAGTTTAAGAACTGCGGATCACCTTAAAATTTTAAAACCTTTATAACAGTTCATGGACCAAACAAATATCATTTCGTCACCAAGTTTAAGGATCTATGGTGATCACCTTAAAAATTTAAAAACCTAGCCGAGGTACAAATATCATTTTAGAGGTTTGGCGACCTGAATCACAGGGTCGAAGTTTAGGACCTGCAGTAAATTTTGCTCGTTGGGTTGGCAACCCGATCGGCCTGGAGGGCGACGCGTGCAGCACGAGTGTACTATGCTCGTGTCTCGTCGCTACTGGTCTACTAATAGGCGCCAACTGCCAACGGCCAGTCCACCGTACTAGCACAGTACCACTTGCTGAAATTGTTAAATCTTTTAAAATTGTATTAATAACCATAAAATATGTAACTTATAAAGGTTATATTATTAGATATAATTGTATACATTCCAGCTAAGACGTTTGATAGTATAAATAATAATAGCATAGCGACCTAATCTTTAACAAAATCATACTATTACATGATAAAAAAATTCAAATATCTTGAGAAGTAGAGATTAGTGCAGACCAAAGGTCGCTATTACTATTTGGTATTTTGAGATTTTTTGAGTAAACACTGATTATATGGTTTGAATATTAATATTAGTTAGATCGCAACCCCTGTTTCTGACAGCATGTGCCAGTGTCTAACATCGTTGTCGATCAAAAAATAAATCTACTACAACCCTTATCCTTCCTTTAGGTTCTCCAGCCCCCTGCTTTGCGGTACCCCTTTCGACGAGATTTGTTAGCATTTTAGATAGACTTGCCGGTCCTAGAATAATTCCGTTGCGCTTCTCCCTGACCTGTCTTTGTAGGAGGTGTTTATGGGATTTTTGGACAAAGAATGAGCGTTGGACTCGCTGTTTTAGACCTCCTCCGTTGCGTGACCGAACGAGCTAGGCCTTTCTAATGTGTGACTGGATTTTATGTCAACAACTATAATTACGTCAACAAAAGAAAGTAAAAGGAAAGTGAAAATATTGGCCTATATATGGCGTTCATCTTTATTTGACCACGTTTATTAATTATGCCTCCCAGATGATGTCGCGTTAAGGTTCACTGTTTTTAACTTTTTATGTAGTGTTACACCGTACTCCCTCTGTCTTAAAAAAAAGAGAATCATTCTTGTTTCTAAAAATCAGCAACTTTTAACTTTGACTAAATATATTTAACAAAATATTAATATTTATGGTACATAATTAGTATCATTAGATAGATCGTGAATATACTTTCATAATAAATTTATTTGGAGATATAAATGTTATACGTATTTTTTATAAATTTAATTAAAATTGAAAAAATTTAGACCAATACGATTTCTATAGCGACTCTATTTATGAGACCGAACGAGTAAGTTAAGATTTGGGCCGGCAGTACTTCTCTGTGCGGATGGTTGGTACTACAAAGTACGACGACTTCAGCGTCTCCAGTTTTTTTTCCCTTTTGATTTTGGTAGGTACTACAAATATATATGATTTTGGTTTAGCGTCGTCTCCAGTTTTTTCTTCGTCCTACTTTGTAGTATACAAAACAGTAATCTGCTTACGTTGTTCCTTGTCAATGACGAAGCAAAAAAAAAAGTTCTTCAAATAGGGATCTCCTATAACGCCTTGTTTAAGGCACGTACAACGGGCGTGCTAGCCATCATCTTTCAATGGAAGCTTTGCAAAAATCCCCCTGTTCACTACAGTAATCGAGGAGAGAGAGCGAAGCCGTCGTGTCGTGAGACGACGGCGAGGGCTCATGCTCCCAGACAAACTCGACAGCCAGTTTCGTGTTGTACGGTGCCGTCTTCTTGAGCCGACACCCGCGTGGATCTAGCTGCGCGCGCGAGGGAAAAAATCACGCCAAAAATCCTCACATATACTCCATATGTCTCAGCCATATCCTTTGAAGAGCAAGACGATGGCAGCGCCACTAGCGGCGACGACTACGAGCATACTTCCTTGCGGAAGCGGCTCGGCCTAGCACCCAATCTAGCCGGTTTCAGCAACGACATGGCAGCGCCTTCGTCAGCCGCGGAAGCAGCTCGTCCCTAACACCCAACCCCTCGCCTGGTACGATTCATCCTCAATCCCTGGCGGATGGCGTCGATTCTTCACCAATCCATGGCAGACGAGGCTACCCAGTCGGATTTGGCTCCATCAGTCCAAGTTCTCCTCAGTTTGGGCATCAATCAAATTGGGATCCAGCATAGTAACCCTTGATTTGCTTGAATTCGTAATCTGCATTTCTGCTTGTTGCAATCAATTTACTGAGAATTACTTAGTAATTTGATAAGAGTAATACTGAGTACTACTGATAATTACTACTACATATTACTGAGTATTACTGAGAATTACAAGTTCATTAAGAAATTTGATACGAGTACCATTGAGTATTACTGAGAATTACTGAGTTCATGTATAAACTTTTACAGGGACAACTACTGAGTAATTTGATATGAGTTGGCTCTGTTCGGCTGGTCTATAAGCCGCTTGTGCTGATTTGTGCGACTGATTTATTGGGAGAGAAAAATATTGTACCATAGCTGATAAGGCGGCTTATAATGGCAGCCGAATAGAGCCGAAGCACACATCCTCCTGGTGGATTTATGGGTTTATTCAACGACCAACCCCATTTTTCACTAAATGATAGTGCTAATTTGATTTAGTTGGAAAATTATCAATATTGTCTTGATTCAGTTGGAAAATATATCTTGGGATAGTCACCGATAACTGAATGTGTACAGCCACTGATCACTGAATTTTTTGTAACTACTGAATGTTTCAGTTCACTAGATTTGATAACTGAATGTTATCACTTAGTCCAACTCTGAATGTTTTCACTTACGGTCAACGACACTATGCTAGTTCTGAATTTTTTCTACCTACAGAATGTTTTCGAAGATCATTATCTTACTAATCATTATCAGTGTACCTATTATTTGCGCACATAAATTGGAGATGTTCACACTATTATTTTCAGTTACTAATCAGGTTTGACAACTTGTTCGAAGAATGTCCGAAATCGAGCCTCCAGATGGCTGATCAGGCGTCCCCTTTTGTGGTGTTTCGGTGCTTGACTTAGTTGGAGTTTTAGGACCTGTCTTCAGAACTTAAGTTTACGGAGAAGGCAACCCATGTGCAATCCATTATGTACCGTGGAAGTTCTGCTTGGCCTGGTCGTGTCAGATGTGCGTGTTCTTGCAAAACGTCATGGCTATTCGTTCATGTCTAGTATTCGTGCATAGTGTTCATGACCTGATGGCCAAAGCCTTCCAAGTTCAGTTCTGTACTGGGCAATCTTTCACTTAAACCTGTATGGAACCTGCCGTTTTTTAGGGATGTATGGAACTTATATGGTTTATCTTGTGACCTATCTTTTGGTTTGCTTGTGAGCTTTGACCTGAATGTGAACCTATCTCATGTGAATCTGTCAAACGTCTATATGTCTCTTGTGTTTTGCATCAATTAGCAACACAATGATATATAAAAATAATATTCATGATTGATCATATGGCTACATGCAAGCATTAAATGATTTATAGACAGCCGAACATATAGCAGCTGTCTATGGGTTGTACGAGCTGACTGTATAGTCGTCTGTATTGTAAATTTCAAGAATTTACAGACAACAGCTGTGTCTCTGTTGTGCATGTCCTTAGTTTCCCCCCCTAAAGTTTAGTCCATATCATATCGTATGTTTGACACATGTATGGAGTATTAAATATAGACTAAAAAATAACTAATTGCACAGATCGTGACTACTTTGCGAGACTAATTTTTTAAGTCTAATTATTCCATGATTTGACAGCGTAGTGCTACAGTGAAGCTACAGTACATGTGCTAATGACGGCTTGCTTAGGCTTAATAAATTCGTCTAGCGGATTCATGAGGACTTCTGTAATTTGTTTTATTATTACTATCTAAACATTCCCATATAACACTCTCATGTGACACCTTTAAACTGTAGTCTCTGGATTTAAACACCACCTAAATATGGCCACACATCGACACGAAGAAATGTGCCTGCTAGTTAGCTCCCTCTACACTACAGATGACCATGGCAATGGTGAAATCCAGCTCTGCTGTGCTCGTGGCCGAGGTGACAATGGTTGTCTTACTGCTACTAGTACTAGGAACGGTCTCTCTTGCCACGCCACTGGACGCTAAACAGCCGGCTTGCCACTGCCACGGTTGCCAGAGACAGACCATCCACCTGATCTCCAATCCGAACCTCGGCAAGACCACCACCACCCTCGATGATGACGACGCGATGAGGTCATGGTCGTCGCCCGTAAGGGGTGTTTTAGACAACTCCACAAACTCGACCATGGAAGCAGCTCCACAAAAAAACTGGAGTTTGTGGAGCACCTCTTTAGATGCTCTCACAACTTCACCCTTTTTTCTCGAATAGAGTGCGTGGAACTGAAACCGTTTGATTACAAAACATGGAGCGGAGCTAAAAAAAAACGTGGAACGGAGTAGTCCCAAACACCCCTAAGCGTAGTGCATAATACGAAAACCACACTCTCCTTTTGCCATTTTCTGCTAAGCGAGATGGGGGTATATAGAACATCATTTTTTCTTGGGCGGAGTGGATATGTCTTTGTGAAAAAGAAAAAAAGAAAGGTAAACACGGATGTTCGCCTTTTAGGTGAAATTTCTAGGTTATATATTCTCTTTCTTTAGCCATAAATGGTCATCTCCATACGTGGTACCTGAGAAGAGGAAAGATATTTTGCATACAACCCACAAATTTGTTCAACCCTATCAAGCCGTTGCAGCTTTGATTTGTAGTTGTAAAGTAGATGTACAAATGAGTTGCACGTATAACGATGCTCATAATTTAGAAAGATAGATGGATTGATCGTTGCGAATTACCTGTGTAAAAATTGGGGCTCTGTAGCCATTCTAAGAAACATCTGCCGGGGGTGTTACGTGTGTGTTGCACTTTTAAATTGGGAAGGAACATCTGCCGGGGGTGCTGATGATCTGATGGTGTTGGAACTGGAGCATATCGGTGCGGCGGTGCCGCACGTGTCTCTCGGGCCTACTTCCCAGAGACGTGATGTACTACTGCTACTGCTAAATAATCACCATCTGTGCAAGGGTAGTGTACATGTATAACCATATATACAGTATGAAATAAGAATTGGATGCCTAAACAATGTTTAGCACTGGTATTTAGTATATCCAATAATGTGTGGCAAGGAACCAACATGCCGATATAAGTACGTGTATCCTCCCTCTCTATCTACAGTAGGTTCATCAGCCGTTTTGAATTGAGCAATTTATTTAATTAAGCATATGTTTGGTTTGGGGACCACCAAGAATCGAACCCCATTTTGGGGATAGCAGGGTCCTATTCCTTGTTTGGTTGTAGAGAATGAGACCATCCCCATCGTGTGTTTGTTAGAATTTGGGACAAACTAACTAGCACATAGAGCCCGACCATCAAATTTTGGATAAACTAACCGACACACGGGGCCCGACTGTCATTATCTCAATTTTTCCGTATCTTCTTCCTTGCCAACGGACAGCGGACAAGCAGCAGCACCGCTTGCCCGCAACCACCGCCTCCCGCGCTGACCTGTGGGTGCTCTCCGATCGCCCCGCCTCCGCCGCAGCTAGCCGGCGCGCGCTCGACTGATCGTCCCAACACGGCACGAGCTCGTCGATCGCCCCACCGCCGCTCAGCTAGCCAACGCAAGCTCGCCGGCCGCCCTGCCACCGCTGCCTGGCCATTACGCAAGGAGGATGAAAAAGGGACGAGCCCTGCCCCCTCGTTTTTGAGGGATGGAGGCGTCCTCGATTTGGAGGTATATTCCTGGCATATTCTATGAAGGGGATGGCGACCCTGTCCATTCCATCCCCTTCCGTCCTCCGATCGCCCTGGGCTGTTGGCACAACAGTAGTACTTACAGTATTATGGTATGTTATAGCCTCTTAGCATTAAGTCAAACAATCTAGAGCCACACTTACCTCGAAATGTACTTCAGCTTGACTAAACAGGACTTCAATAAGCAAGGATAGACCAATCCACCTGAGCTAAGAGCTAGGAGCCTAAATATTACAGCAAGAGCTAGGAGCCTAATCCACCTGAGCTAACACATACTTTACACAACCACTGGAGCCATTTCAAGTTTAGTACCAATAACAAAGGCCACTCCCATCGCAGCTAGAGCTCAAAGTAACCAGCGATAGCTCGAGGAACCGACAAACATGCCAGCTTGATCCCTAAACATCGGAAGCTCTACCTGAGTGGCAACATCCTTGGTTCCTCGGAGCCCAATGGAAAATTGGTTGGGTCATCTGAGAGCAGCAAAATTTCAGATGTAATGCCAACCGGTGAACTGAAGACATTCCCACATAATGTAACTGGTGGATTCAAGAAAAAGATGTCCTGAATTCATCATGGTCTCCCATTGCTATCTTTGACAAGTAGCAGAAAAAACAACTTATCTCATTGCATATCCTGCTACTGACTCAAGCATTCCACCTCTCAGCTCAAGACCCTGTTGACACAGATACCATTCATTCCTTGACGGTCCACTGCTGCTTGTGCAGACAATTTTCAGTCCTCTGACAGACAACAGAAATGAGTAGTGTACAGAAAACTACAAATGCAGCAATACAGATGATTAACAAATGACACCGCACCTCAAGGCTGCCATGAACCATTGTTGGGCATATTGTGCTGACCAGACATCCGATCTTTACAGGTGGGGCAAATGAAGCCAAAAGAACTAGGCTGCTGTCCATCGATAGGGCCAAAATGATGGAACTGACTGTTGCACCACATACATAAACAGGTGACCATGTTGCCACCAGTAACCATCCTTGGTAAGGACAAATCCCATCCTAACTGGACTTGAGGTGGAGGGCCACTTCCAATCTGCGGTGCATACCCCAAAACTAGAGTTGGTTCGGATGCGCTCACAAAATTTTGACTGGGCATGTTAACAAACTGTGACGATACAGGAGGAATAGAATTTGGCCTGGCCATGGTCCCAAACTGTGAGGATTCTGGAGTTACAGAATTTGGTCGAGCCGTGCTCCCAAAAAACTGAGAGGATTCAGCAGGAGGAATAGAATTCGGTTGAACCAAGCTTGAGAATTGAGAGGATTGAGCAGACTGCACATGATTAGGTTGAGCCATGCTCCCAAACTGAGAAGGTGCAGCAGGCACCAAAGTAGGCCTTGCAAAGCCTCCAAACTGAGATGTTCCAGTGCGGAAAGATTTAGGCCCATCCATGCTCCCAAACTGTGAGGATTCAGTGGGTACAGAACTTTTTTTTGAAATGCTCCCAGGCGGAGGGGATCGAGCTGTAGCCATTCTAAGCTGTCCATGGCTAGAAAATATCTGCTGCTTCTGTGCACCAAATCCAAGTTGCAAATCACACTGTTTAAAAAAATTAGCAAAGTATCACATTGTTACCCAGCATTAAATGTCATGAATATTCATGTGGCAGAAATCACTTGATACATGCTAACGACATCAAGAACAAAGAATTGGTAAAGATACCAAACCCCAACACATACAGGTTTAGGCCAAAAAAAAAGGGTATAAGTTCTGAGAGCAAGACAACCATCAACAAAAATTTTAATTGGTTTTACAAATTGGGCACAAAAGTATAATTATTTGCCATATGAAAGTTATATTAGTAAGTTTCAGGAAAAGCTGTTCACAAATCATATTTTAACGATTTTTTCTGATAATATATATTTACAAAAACTAATAGTAGTCAAATGTGGGTTTCGGAGACTGTTGATGTCCAAGATGACAGGTACCAAGCTGTAGTATATACTAGTTCATAAACACATTAGATAATCAAAGAGGCATTATGCTTCTGCAGAACAGAATAACCGGCATGCTATGTTGACAAGATGCAAATAAAAAAGTTTGTAGTCATGGAAAATTGTTGACATCTATCGATATTTGTCTTCTTTATTTATAGTCAATATGTTTCCAAGCTACATTGCTGCAAGACTTGTGGAATAATGAACTAAAAGGCCATCTACGCAATAAACAGCGGCACCCTATGTTACTCATTTATCCAGTCATAAAACCACATATGAGAAACGAAATAAAACAACTAACGAGGTAAGGGGAAACGAAAGAAAACAACTAACGAGGTAAGGGAAACCGAAATAAAACAACTAACGAGGTAAGGGAAGTACTAATTTAAGTGGATATAATATTATCATGATCCACTAGATGTTTAACAGTATTCTTATCATTGCTAAAGAGCGCAACAGTTAAGAAAGTCTACAAATTCTGGTATGTTTACCTGATCTTGAGATGTGCTGGTCACTGAAACACCAGCAACAGATTGAACTGTAGAGGACATGCGACCAAAATTGGCCTGCATAGACACAAGGCCATTGGCATTCCGGCTAGCACTAGCTGCAGCATGAGGGTCAAAACCAGGAGCATGATCATTATAGTGGTTTTGCATCTCATTATTCAACTTTCCCATCACCTCAAGCCTAGCTACATTTGGTTCATTGTTGTTGATGGGTCTATTGACAAATGAGCCCTTTGTGAAGCTAACATCACCTCTATTAACCGAAGAGCCCTTGATGCAGTTGATATCACTTCCATTTGTTGGAGTTTTTGGTGCAGGTAGTGAACAACGGCCAGAAGAATTGGGCTTTGTGTGAGTAAAACTGTTACTGAACTGTGCAAAACCCTTTTCAGTAATACCACCACTAAAGACATCACTATTAGCTTCAGTGACAAATCCTGCTTCTTTACTTGTTCTGTTCTTCGTGTTATCAATCCGTTCCTTGGCACTGGATGCAAGTTCTTTATCACTATTCTTTGTCTGCATTGAACCAGAAGCAAAATAATCTGCCCTAGTTGCCACAGCGTAGACAGGTTGTGTGCCCAAATTGGACTGATACACTGCAGTATTGTCCTTGCTTGCAAAAGGGTTATCTTTAAGAGCACCAAAATTTTCACCATAAGGCTCATAGCTTGCACCAATGCATCTGGAGCCAACAGCTTGGGTTTTGCTTGCTGTGCCAAATGAACTAGATATTTTATTGGTCAATCCGCAACAGGAAGACGCACTAGATGCACCATCATTGTTATTGAAACTGCCACTAAAACATTTTGCAGTAGAAGATGACCGATTAGCTTCATTAAGGGCAGCTGATGTTTCATTATCTGCATTAGCAATAGGGAAAGATATTGTATTTACACATGAATTGAGGTTGACATCTCTTGCTTTCACAGTATTATTGTCAGCATGCCTCGGAGCAGCCCTGCCACGATCAATAATCTGGT
This sequence comes from Miscanthus lutarioriparius, assembly GCA_904845875.1. Taxonomy (NCBI): domain Eukaryota; kingdom Viridiplantae; phylum Streptophyta; class Magnoliopsida; order Poales; family Poaceae; genus Miscanthus; species Miscanthus lutarioriparius. The sequence goes on along the minus strand of CAJGYO010000013.1, from coordinate 924,453 downwards.
CCTGATAATGATTGGCTGTTCCAAAGGCAGTAGGTCTGACAACATGGTTACTTCCCAGCTGATCACTAAACATAGCCACTCCAGCAAAGCCATTAATGTTGCTAACAGATTGATTATTGGAGATCAATGCCCTTTCTGGAACTGTCACATCAGCATGGCCTGTAAAATTTGTATATCTACATACACTTGGAGCATCATTAAAGGAAGGACCCACTTCAGGCCTACTCCAAGTTTTATTTGGCCTAATGAAATTATCTGAATAATTTGTACTAAAAAGCTCAGTGACTGTAGAGTTATTGTCACCATGTTCGTTTGAATGATTGTGGTGCTGAAAGCCTGCTTCACCATAAGAAACCTTGTTGTTCTGTCCATGTGATTCAGTCAACTCCTGAAGGCTAAATGAAATTTCTGCCGAGGAATCATTAGTTGCCCTTCTGGAAGTAGCCTTATCCAGAAATGCTTCAGGAGTCAACCCTTCGTACCTTGCATGAGAACCGACATGGCCAAAGTACCGTGATTCCTCTTCAAAGGTCTTATGACAAATAGGGCATTCAAACTTACCATCTTTCCCTACTACTGGCTCACCAAACTTGCCAGTCCTGCGCCTCTTAGCACTCATTTCATGATATGACAAATGGTGCTGTACATATGAAGTCCGGTCACCAAAGGTCAAATTGCATTTCTGGCATTCATAAGCATTTACTTTGTCTACATTCCTTTCATCCACATCGTTTGGATCACTGGAATAGCTGGAGAAGGCAAGAGAAGAAACTGAATGTACATTTGTCTTGTCCATAATTGAACCAATTTGATCTTGAAAACCTAAAACCTGTTACATACTTTATTAATTAAAACAGGTGAATTTAAGTAAATAAAATTTAGTTTCGTACACTTCAAACTTACACTATCATCACCACCGTTAGCACTCAAGTAATGTTGTCCTGTGCTTTCATACTGAATAGTGGCTGGTTTGAGCTCTGGATACCCGAGAAGTGACATGAGGTATGCAGAAACCTCCTTGCAAGTAGAAAACTGACTTCCCTTGGGGCTGGAAAGTATGGCGTGCACATTTAGCTAGTTGAAGTCATATAGAAAAGAGACATCCAAAACACTCAAATCAAAATGGGCAGGAATTTTCGAAATGCATCAACCTAGAAGGACAAATAATATATATTGTGATTGTGAAAAATACATTTAACATCTCAAGTTCTCAACCCGAATATCCAAGCAGCAAACATCAAGCAAAGTATAGTAATATATAAGTTTACGTCTAAATGAGGAGAAATAATCTCTAGTGTTGTTATACAAGAAAAGGTAGATTGAAAATGCAAGTGGTAAATCTGAGTGCATATGATTGGATATATTAGGAACAATTAAGATGATAGGAATGCTCACATGTCCTTATTTTTCAGATTCCCTCTCACTAACAGATGGGGAGACTGGATTGCATGTCAGTGAAAGAAACTAGTGGCGCAGACAAATCCATTAAAAATTAGTAAGTTCAAATATTTCATCAACATGATAGACAACTATCAGCATTCTGCATTCAACAACAACGACAACAAAGCCTTTTAGTCCCAATCAAGTTTTGGGAGATGAAGCCCAACATAAGCCAGCAACAATAATAAGTAAAATAAAATAAATATCTAATAAGCATCACACAGCCATGGACACATGGTCAGGTAGTGTTGGCTGAATGCACATACTATGCGTGCGTTGAAGAGTACATGAAAACAGACTATCAAAACGGCATAAACACTGTTGATACTTAAACAACAGCATCAAATGCAGCTACACCATGACAAGCACCAAGACTGTCTTTGCAAACCCAGAAAATCCAATCCAACATTATACTTAACAAACATCTCACTCCAGTGATGTAGTATAACATTATTATTAATTAACATCTAAAACATGCATCCATTCACTCAAACAGAAGCATCCGATTTCCAAAGCTAAGCAGAATCAACTGATATCGTTGACTGCCAGAGGTATCACTATCACCATGTATTCGTAAACCCAATCCACCACTTATATTGTGCATTTGTGCATGTCTCAGGCACACTACTAGAGCATCTCTGAACAAGTATACATCACATCAGGTAAGGTATTCCAGCATAGTTCGATTCCAGATACTAACACTAGCATAGAGAAAAAATGGCAGGGCAGGGCAAAAGAGGCAAACCTCACGTATCTGAAGCAGCGCACCCAGACGAGTCCCCCCTTTCGCTTGAGCCCGAGCTGCAGCTTCCACCCGCGAGGGAGGTGATCCCCAAAGAAGGAAGCGTCCACATTCTTCCTCCGCTGCCTCGGGCTGACAAACTTCCCTGCAAGGCTGTCGATAAAACCCTGCACCTCGGCCTCGGAAGCCATCCCGGCCGTCCGCCTGCGCAGCTCGGCATCGTAGGGGTCCACCATCCCCGCAAGCCTGAGCAGGTCAACGGAGACCCCCTTGGCGTTGGTGGTCTCCCGGTCGGGGTCGGGGGGCGGCGGCGGAGGGGAGGAGTCTTGTAGTAGGGCTAGGGTTTGGAACTCGGGAGGGGGCGGGAGCGAGGGGTCATCGGGGACGAAGAGGCGGCGGAGGTGGTACGCGACGATTTCGCCCTCGGGGTCGTACTCCCGCCCGGCGGACGACTGCGCGGAGGAGGTGTGACGGGCGGGCGAGGGCGAGGAGGAGGACGCGGCGGCGGCGCCGAGGCGGAGGCGGGAGAAGGTCTGCTTCCGGGAACCGGCGCTCTCGTTGAAGACGGCGCGGTCGATCTTGAGGGGCGGGAGCGGGTCGGCGTCGGGGCAGGTCCGCGGCGCGAGGGCGTGCGCGGAGGCGGCGGCGAGCGCGTCAAGGTCGGACTGCGAGAGCGCCCGGATGTCCACCACGGGGAGCAGCTCCGTCGCCATTGGATGCTCGAGGGGGGGGCGCCGATTGGATTGGAGAGGGCGAGGTGGGCGGCGGCGGCGGCGGCGGCGGAGCACTGGAGCGTGGACCGATCCGAGCGTGTCGCTCGCCGAGGAGACTAGGGGAAAGTATCAGCTTAGGTCGTTGGGGTGTCTGTAGTGTTCCCCCAGTGATACTGCTACCCCTCGAACCCTCCTCCTGATGAAATGAAACGGGGAGGCGGACGGCGGACGGAGCTGTTTCGTTTCGGCTGCGCACGTCGGTTTGGTTGGTCGTTGGTTCCATGAGGGCGGCTCATGGAGCCTGCGCCTTGTGGGCTGGCATTTAGTTGGGCCCGCAGTACGTATTCATGAATACACCTGCGCTCGTGGTTGTTGCCAGATGGAATTCTTGCGCCTGTTGTGCTTATGCAGCAGAAATATTTTTTTCCCTATTTTTTATTATACTAGCAAATATGTCCGTGCGTTACGATTAGAGAAATAAAACCAACCATTTATAGAAAATGATGCATACATATTTATGTTTTACCCTCTATATTAAATTTTAATGCATCACACTAAATCCAATATGTCTTGGAATCAGAAATGCATGAAACTCAATACAATTAGAAATCGGACTCTGTATCATTGTTGTACGTGAGTTGTCGAACTTGTATAAGCACAAGTTATGATTCCGAGTCGGCAAGGAGGATGCGAAGACATTATAGGATGTATAAAAATAGCTGGTTTTGCTTTTTGATATTATGTATATATAGGAAATATTCGAGTGGGCCGCAACATAAACGAAATTAGTTCATATCCGTTCTTAGCAAACAATAAATCTGGTCTAACCCTATGATTTTTTTTCATAATTTGCAGGGCAATAAGAGCATTATGTATTCATTAATACCATGTTCGCTTATGCTGATGCTTATGCTAAAATATTGTGAGAGAAAAACAATGCTCTATGGCTGAAAAAGTAGCTCAAGCGAACATAGCCTAAATCAAAATGATAGTATTCAGTTTTTTAGCAAAGCTCAATGAGTATAAAATTAGCACGATGATTTATGCTACATTGGAGACAAAAGTATTTTGATTGTAAAAGTATAGTAGATGTTATGATATCGTTCTCAATATCTATTGAGCATCTTATTAAAGAATCATAAAAAGCTGACCTTAAATGCTTGTGTCCAACGACTTGCAGCATGTTCGTTTGGCTGTGGCTTATCGTAAACGATCGTAAATTTTCAGCCGGAACAGTATTTTTCTCTCACATAAACCAGCCAGCAGTACTTCTTCACGAACCAGCAACGATACGAACCAGCCAACCGAACATGCTTACGTGGACACGCCCATTGAAGGTTGAAGGTCCGCGTGCTGTAGCCCAGTGCCCGCGTGGCCCCAGCAGTCGTGCCTCGCCCCGTCAGCTCCTTCTCGCCCGACGACAATGGAAGTCTTCCCCGCGCACCTGGGACCATGATCTGAGCAGGGAGCGGTGCAAATCTAAGCCAGTAGGTCCCGATTTTCTACAATTTGATCTTTTTTTTTAAGAAAATTTATGTTTAATTCATGAGAGACGTAAACTCATCTTTAGACTCTGGAGTCGGCGTCAGGACTCATGACTCCGAGGTAATACGTCTCGGCGGCACAGATCTTGGCTCCGAGATGCCTAGCCGTGCACAGCAGGACATCCTAAGTGGCATTGACGTGGCCGGTACCTCAGAGCCACAGATCTTGGCTCCGAGCTCGGAGCTACAGATCTTAGCTCCGAGCTCGACGCCAAAATCTGTGGCTCTGACCTCGGAGCCATAGATTTCGTCTCCGAGCTCGAAGCCATGGATCCTAGCACCGAGCATGGATTCAAAATCCACGACCAACACGGCCACACGGGCTAAGTTCGTATGCATGCGCTTTTTCTACCTCCGGTTCCTTCAACGTACTGTATCAATACTGTGACGAAGCCTAAAAAGCCCCAAACATGCGCATCCTCGGCTTCCTCCATATTCTATTTTAGGCTATGTTTAGTTGCCCTAAATTTCAGAATTTGGCACTATAAAAAAAAAATTTCCGTCACATCAAACTTGCGGTACATGCATGAAGTATTAAATGTTGACGAAATCAAAAACTAATTGCACAGTTTGGTTGTACTTTACGAGACGAACGTTTTGAGTCTAATTAGTCAACGATGGAACAATTATTACTAAATAAAAACAAAATGCTACACTGTGCAACAGTGCCGCTACAGTACCTAGGCCTTGTTTAGATTCTAAGTTTTTTCACTCTCTCTCCATCACATCAAATCTTTGAACACATGCATGGAGTATTAAATATAGATAAAAAATAACTAATTACACAGTTTGATTGTAAATTATGAGACAAATCTTTTGAGCCTAGTTAGACTATAATTAAATAATAATTATCAAATACAAATAAAAATACTACAATATCAAATACTAATTCCTAACGCTCGTCTAAACAAGTCCCTAGGATTCCGGCGGCGTCAAATCCGGGGCCGAAAAGCTAGAGCCGTTTTTCTTTCCGCTACGTTAGCCTACAGCAACGTTTTTCTTCCTCCTCCTGTCACTCGATTTTGTGGCCGTTGGATTACGTGCCGTCGACGGAGGCGATGAGCGGCAATCAGTCGCGGGGCCCACACACCCACACACACGGGACGGGACTGAGCGGGCATCTGCATGCTGCGAGAGCGAGACAGTGGAGATGGCGTGCATGTGAAGGTGCATGGCGGTCGGGCCCTCGTTCTTGCGGCCGGAGATGGCGGTGCTGTCGCAAGACCACCAGCTAGCCACTGGCTAGGCATGCATGTACAGTAGTCTCTCTACTGACTTTTACTCCTAACTAGTGTTGCATTTGTAGCGAGTCTGGGTGATGGCCTGCTGACCCGTGATTCATTTATTTGGTAGTAGGACTATATTGCATTTATTGGACCATATTTTACTATTTTTGTTTAAGTGTAAGATAAATAAGAGTGGTCAGAATTATTCGAACTGATCATTTTTTTTCGGTATATTTTATTTGGTTTCCCTTTGAAATATTTCAATTTGGCTTTCATAGAAACAATATGGCAGTTATCTGATTATTTTTTTGTTTTTTATCTTCTGTATGTTTTATTTGGTTTTCTTTTGAAATTTTTCAATTTGGCTTTCATATAAATAATCTGGCTGATTTTTTGTTTAATATTTTGTATTATGTGTATATTTTTTTTATCATTTGATTTAGATCCAATAGTCATGACACTCGATCTGCTGGCCGTCACACCAGGCGCTGTCAACGCAGGGGAATGATATCGGTGAAGCCCAGCAAGCTGTCAGCCAGCAGCGGCCCATGCCATGCCCCCTTGTATGCTTGCAGATTCCGCCCCCTGTTCCTGTCGATGCACACTTGATCATGATAAGATGCTTTTCTTTCACAATCGAATAGTATCAGGCGACTTATAAACCACACAAACGTGTGCCACACAAATTTTTTGTAAAATTTTTCAAAATTTTCTGTTACATCGAATCTTTGACTCATGCATGAAGCATTAAATATAAATAAAAAATAAAACTAATTACATAGTTTAGACAAAATTCATAAGACGAATCTTTTAAACCTAATTAGACTATGATTGACACTAATTACTAAATAACAACGAAAGTGCTACAGTACCATTTAAAAAAAATCGCCAGCTAAACAAGACAGCTGCGCAGGAAACGCTACTGTAGCAGCTGCAGGCGCCGCTGTAACAGTGAAACAAAACACACAGGCACAGCTGCTGTACGTGCTAGTACTGTAGCAGGAGTAGCTGCTTTAGCTACAGCCTGCGCTCCGGTGGGTGATTACCAAATTACCCGTCCGTCGTCGCCGCTCCGGGGCTTTGACTGCCAGGCCAGGCCGGAGGAGCCCGCCAACACGGGAAGAAGCCGGCCAGAAGACCCATGATGCATGCATGTGAGTCATTTGTGGTCTTGCCCAACTCATCAGGCGGTGCACCTGAGTTGTAACAACACCGTCCAGGTCTCCTGCAGGAACGTCTACTTAACAAAGTAACAACACTGACCAAATGTGTTGGTAGCGAGAGGCGATCGAGCGCCGTGTAGCATCGTATTTGTGACTGACATGTGCTTGCTGGTACGTACGGTCCGTCTTAATTGCTAGGAGATTTATTAGCACTGGAACGAAGGTTAGTTTCACAATCTTCATCAGGTACGGTGGCGTGACCACGTAGTACGCTTCATCGGGCACGGTGCATGGGCCTTGCGTAATTCGATCGAATGTTTGAACACTGTAGATTTAAAAAATAACTAATTATACAGTTTACGACTAATTTACAAGATAAATCTTTTAAGTCTAATTAGTCCATGATTTGACAACGTGGTGTTACATTAACACATGTGCTAATAACGGATTAATTAGGCTTAATAAATCCGTCCGGTGAATTACTGACGGATTCTGTAATTTATTTTTTATTAATATCCAAACACTCCATACGACACCTTACATGACACTCTAAAACTTTACACTTAAATTTAAACAGGCCTGATATATATATACATGGCTTGCTGTTGAACAAGGAGGACACACACGACACGCACGCACACCAATAAACATCAGCCAGCCTAGTTGTAACGCTGTTCGTTTACAGTAGTACTGTGGTATACAGCCGTGCTGACGGTAGCCACCAGGAAGAGTATTGCAGACCCTTGCAGTATGTAGCTTCCTTCCGGTACTCCTACGTGCTTACAGTCTGTATCAGACAGTTGACCACGGGTACACAACACACTAGTCTCCTTATCCTACAGACGAATCTGGGTCCTTCTCGTCTCTTGTGTGTGTATGTTGTCATGTTGAACAAGTGTACATTTGATTTGCTGGAGCTAGACACCATCATTTGTGTTTGAGGCTTTCTTTATTTGAGCAGTCATGAACGAACTGGATCTTCTCATCATCACAAGGAATAAAAGGCTGCATTGCTTCCTAGTACTGAGAAAGAAGCAATCGTGGAAACGATGCCATGACTGCATAACCCTCCAGCATCCATCCATCCTGAAGCAATGCAAAGCAAGTACTGCGTCTGATGCCGTTCAACATTCTTTCATTCATCCCATACATAGATTGACTGACGGAGCACTTGCTTGCCCTGATGCCCTTATTGTTCATCAATCAGACACATGCCATGATTCCAATATGGTTGAATTTACCTGTGGACAAATCCATGTCAGTGTCCAAATCAAATCAGCCATCAGAGACAGAGAGTGGCCCCGAAAATATCACTGTGCTGGTACCTTTGTTGTTTTCCTTCTCTCCACCTCCGCCATGATCTGGTCAGAAGCTCAACGGGTCTGGGCACTCAATTTGCGAGTGGTCCAGAGCTGGAGCAAGCTGCTGGTCGGTGGAAGAGCCGACCAATTGCATCAACATCAATGCACGGCGTTTCAACACACCATATGCAATATATCTGCAACACCCAGCTAAATCCAAACTCTGTACGAATGAATAGATACCAGGGCACTGTTTAGTTCATCCAAAATACCAACTTTGACACTATGCAAAAAAAAGATTCCCCGTCACATCAAACTTGTGATACATGCATGCAGTACTAAATGTTGACGAAATAAAAAACTAATTGCACAGTTTGGTTGTACTTTACGAGACGAACGTTTTGAGCCTAATTAGTCAATGTTTGGACAATTAGTACCAAATAAAAACGAACAAGTTACTATATCTACAGTGCTTCGAGAAATCAGTCGGCGCCAACTTGGTGACCAACTAAACGTGGCCTAGACCAATAGTCTAGACCACCAGACCTAGACTCATCATTCATGCATACATGGTGACTGGTCAGCTTGCCCAGAGTTGGAACTAAAATAAAGCAAAGAACACAGTTAACTTCAGACTTCAGGGTGTGCGTGGTCAATATTTGCAAAAATGGCACTAATTATGTATAAAACCATTTATAGATTGAGTACATTGTCATTGGATTCATCATAACAAGTGCTTTCATAATATGGTAATCTTTAGTAACTTCTTTTGGTACAATGATATAGTGCAAGATTATGTAAAAAAAAAGGGAATTAATGACCTGAAGACTATAAAAGTTAGATCAATCAATAAAGTACCCAGGGTGAGGGAGTACATCATAGTAGTGCAAAGATTTTGGTAAGACAGGATGCCTTGGTAGTCTCATTTTATTTGTTAGCCATGAACCCATGATTTACAAACAGCACAAATAAGCAAACACCGCACCCATAATGTTGCACCACTACACAATACAAGGACATTGTGTCATAGAAAAGAAAGGATACCTTGGTGATATTTATCATTTGTTGTGATTGCTGATTACTTACAAGTACATCATGCGTTTGTTATAGATAAAACTTTCAGTCCTAGAGGACTTTTAATGGAAATCAGAAAGCCTTTCTCTGATGACATCCTTCGCTTCAGCGACCAGCCTTCTGACAACTTCGCCGGCTGGTATGATCTCTGTGATTAACCCAACACTCTGACCCGCATACATGACCATGCTACCGATATCACCTGTCGCGGTGGGGTTTGGAGCAATACCAGCAAATCGATGAATATCCTTGTGCTGGAAACAGAAATTTCTGCTTAGTAGCCCATTCCTTTTTTGAGATGCATAGTAAAAACATGTGATTCAAGTTGCAATAGCCGAGCTACTATACTGAGATCCATCATGTGCAGTGTATTAACGTTTGGCTTCCACTTAAACCTTTTGGTTCAAGGAAAAATAGATTAAATACTATGAGCCAATAATTAGTTGAAATGGCAAATAGTCCACGGTGAGATACCACGAATCCAGATGCAAAAGTAAAATAGCCTTATGCTTTACCACACCGCTACAACTACTGACTTGAACGCAACCATGGATATCCAGTACTAGAAAAACAGCATTTTAAGCAACCATTTTGATTCAAAGCAAAGTAGCTAATTACCAACTCTCACCATGTCCCAAGGTACATTTAGCAGAATGATGCTCGTTCATGAAAACGTAACCTAAACAGAGAACCGACCTTTTGACTGATGAAAACCTAAAAGGAAGTTTTGAGGTTTATCATATTGAATAATTCTTTTTTTCGCAAATACGCAGGAGAATATTGAACAAATATAATCCTGCGTACCATTGTGGCTATTTTAATATGGCTGCCAGAGTTCATGTATTTTGTTTGCAACGAGGCTACTAAGGTTCTGATATCCGAGCTTTCATTAGGCACTAGTTCTATTATTACTTCCGTCCTGAAATCTGAGTTTACAGAAAATTGTTCAAACTTAAAATATAGTTTAACTTAGGACAGACTCAAATCCCTTATATTTTAGGACGGAGGTAGTACCGCGATTGAAATAATTTACACACCAGGGCCAGAATAAGTGAAGAAGAAAAGCCATGAAAAACACTTTTTTTTTTTTTTTTGCAAAGTAAGCTCAAAAAAATTCAAGACAAATCAAATATTCAAATACATACCACACCATGGATGATAGAGTGCCCAATAATGGGTTGGTTTTCCTCTGTTTCCTGATCTGGGAGATTCTTGCAGCCAGAATAGAATGGTGTTTCCAGGACACGTTGTGGAGCATAAGACCATCTAGCACGCCCAAACACATTTGTATAGTCAGTGCGACTCATCTCAATTACCTTTTCCTTATAAATAGGATGTGCATAGCTTTCCTCGGTAGCCAGGAATCTGAATGTTCAAGGAGTGATATAATGTGAGCATTACCTATGCAAACTACAAATAAAAGGCTCTATGTTGATGTATCCTCGTATCGAAATACAAGAGACCAAGAGAATACCTTGTTCCTAAGCAAACACCTTGAGCACCAAATCCCAATGCAGCAACATAGCCACGACCGTCTACAATTCCCCCAGCAGCAATAACTGGAATGCCAGAGTCTGAAATAAGATCTACTACTCTTGGCAACAGTGGAATCAATCCTTCCTGCTTTTCCAAATAGAAGCTGACTGAGAGAATATTCATGAGAAAAGGCAATTAAAAGGACACAGACTATAAGAGCATGTTATGCTACTAGAGACGAGACCATGGGCCCTAATCTGTATCAAGCCTTGCATATAGCACTTTAGCAGTAGCAAATACTGGCCAGTGGTATGCTTACTGAAAGATTGCCCAACAGTATTTCAACAAAGCTGAAACTAATTGATTTACATTTACCTGACCAATTACATGACCCCCCCCTTCACGGCCTTGAACAATTATTCCATCTACACCGGCTTCTTTAGCTTTTGTTGCCTCTTCAAGGCTGCCGACCTGTTTGGATATCAACAAAAAGTCTAAACTCAAGAAACAATGTCATGAATTTACAAGGACTGGGGTTCTCATGCCACCATCACAAAGAAGCATTCACCTTTGTGGTCTCAAACAAAAACCAAAGATTATTGGCCACTGATAAAATTTGCCATACCAAATGTTGCAAAAAGTTGGCACAACTTAGTTTGATTGTCAAATTGGTTGCACAATATTGGACAATTTTTTTCAGTAAAAAATGAATACAAAGTAAACATTACCAGAAGCATGCCAAATTTCAATCTTTGAGCGTGTTCGCTGGTTGGTTTCTGGACTGATAAGCCCGGCTAGTGCTGGTTTGTTGTGAGAGGAAAACACTGTTGGCTGGCTGATAAGCCCTGGCTGAAACCAACAAGCGAACGGGCTGAAAAACCAACCATTGCAGAGCAGTAAAGACCTTTACACAGATTATGTACCTATTGTGCATCAAAACATTTCCACTGATGTTGCATTTATGGCATGTACTGACTATTGATCAGGAGGATTTATGTATACAAGAATCACATCAAACAAACTCAAATAACATGTAAGGTATAGTGTTTAAAATTCTTAAAGATAAACGCCTTCCATTCCTTAGAAGAATTTCAATAAGCTTGCAAACATTTTTCTTGGGCACAAATATGTGTATGCAGAGACAAAGCAAAATAAATCATGTGTGCATTTCAAACATAATTGGCCCAGTCTTGATTTGAGAAATGGGAAGTTCCGCTAGAAATTAGACATGATAGCATGACAACTCATTTCAGAAACATGAAGATTAGCCAGCTTAATTTGCAGAGATTTCACATGATATTGGGTCTACGATATTGTCATTTGCAGTTTGAAGTACTTATTTTGCTGCTCTATAAGAAAATTTTAATTGGACTTTTCAATGCTAACTCCCTGGCCCCTGCTCCATTCCATTAATCAAGGCACCACCGGTGCGACAGCCTAACCACGTTCGCGAAAAACTCTATTTCCTCTTAAAAACTCTATTTTCTCTTAATGAAAAATGTGCCAAGGCACGGTTGCGAAAAAAAAAATTGGTGTGACAGCCTAACCACACACATTGAGATAAACACTCCATCTTGGCATCACCCTACCAACAGTAGGGATTTCTAAACTGTAAATCAACAACAATAGCACGACAGGCATATCACAATAGGTAAACTGGAAGTTTGGAACAATATCATGAGAGTATGAAGCAAGGATGGTTTTCCTCTCTTTTTTTTTCAATTATTGCATAAAAAAATTGTCTCACCTGATGCAAGACCTTGACGCCGGCGCGGTGCGCCTCTTGGACCCACTCCCTGGGGAACTCACCCCAGTAGACCTGCAGCACGGCAAGCTTCTCCTCTAGCACGACCCTCAGGTTCTCCTCGTACGGGAACGGGAGCACGATAGCCGCCCCGAACGGCCTGGACGTCAGGCTCCTCGTCTTCCGTATCAGCTCCCTCACGTAATCCGGCGCCGGCTGCAGTGCAGTCAGCAGCGTAGCCAGCCAGTGATCAGCTGAGATACAGTAATTAACAGAGGAAACATAATATAAAACTGAAGAGAAGAAGAGGAAGGTGTGGTGCGGGTACGAAGTCGGGGAGGCGGATGAAGCCGATGGCAGCGGCGTTGGCGACGGCGGCGGCGAGCTCGGGGCCAGAGATGTTGGGGGCCCAGCTGCAAACATGGGACTTTGAAACATCGGTCGTTTGCAGTTCACAGAGACAGATGGACCTATCGTTCACCCGAGTGTCGTCGTAATTAAGGAAAAAATTTGGGGGCGCACCCACGCGCTCGTGCGCCTCCCTGCTGGATGGACGTGGGCCTGGCAGGATGCCGTAGTCGAAGCCCAGGATGCCCCTCCACCCGGACCCCATCTGGCGGGACATCAAACTATTTGCCACTCTTATGATGGCTGCCTCTCCGTTTGTTAACTTTATCGTACCAATTATAAAATTACCCGAGAAAACAGTAACCAGACTAATATTTTGCCATTTTCGCTGACGTGTCATGCCATATCAGCACGCCAGCGTGGAAGTTAACGCCTCCGTCTCCGCTGACCAACGGCGCCAAGAATCGCTCGCTCCCCTCCTCCTCCATGCCGCCGCCCACCCTCACCGCGAGCCTGCTGTGTACGCTTCGATCAGCTCATTCGCCTCCTCCACTCAGCTTGCTCGTTAGCTCCCTCTCTCACATTTCATCGCTAGCGCCGCCCATGACCGGCTTCACGCAAGAAAGCGGAGAAGAAGAGAAAGCCGGCATGTCCGCACCGCTCATGAGCGGGTTCCGCCCGATGCCGCGCCCGTACCGCGAGTGGTGAAGGAGTTCGCCGTGTCGCGACCGGTGGTTTGCGTCGAACCCGGCGTCGACGCAGCCTCAACCGGCCGTTCGTGCACTCCGCCACCTCCCACGGCCTCGTCGTGAACGACACCAAGCGCGGTGGCGGGGCTCCCGCAGCAGAACCATCTTCGACGTGCTCCACGACGAGGGCTTCTCCTTCGGCATCTACTACTAGTACCCGCCGTCGACGCTCTTCTCACCGGAACCTCCGGCGGCTCAAGTCTGCGGGCGGCTTCCACGCCGACCTCGACTTCCGGCGTCACGCCGGAGGAAAGCCGCCACTACGCGTCGTGGAGCAATGCTACCCGACCGAGATCCTCCCGAGGAACGACGACCACCGCCCCATGACGTGGCGAAGGCCAGCGGTTCGTCAGGAGGGTGTACGAGGAGCTGCGGTCGGGGCGCAGGGAGAGAGACGCCTCGTCGTCACCTCACGACGAAACACGGCGGGTTCTACGACCACATGCCCACGCCGCCGGCCGCCGCCGGTCGTGTTTCCACCGACGCAGCATCGTCGGCGCCACGCCTTTCTTCTTGGCTTCGACCGCCTCGATCCGCATCCCGACGCTGCTCGTGTCGCCGTGGATCGAGCCGGGGACCGTGCTGCATAGGCCGTCGGGGCCATACCCGACGTCGGAGTTCGAGCACTCCTCCATCCCGGCCACCGTCGAGAAGCTCTTCAACCTCAGGAGCTTCCTCACCAAGCGCGACGCCTGGGCCGGCACCTTCGACTGCTTCCTCACGTGTAAGAAGAAGGTACTGATAACTGGGCTCCACTAGCAGAGAGATGGGGACTGACGGGAGCTGCTAGCGCCGTTTAGCTGGGCAGACGGGGACGTCAAGTTCTATGCTGGCACGCTGAAGTGGCGTGCCACATCAGTGAAAATGGCAAAATATTAGTAAGGTTATTGTTTTCTCGGACAATTTTGTAATTGGCACGATAAAGTTGGTAAACGGAGAGGCAGCCACCGTCAGAGTGGCGAATACTTAGATATCCCCCGTCTAGCAGTAGTACTGTAGTTCTAGTTCAGAGCTCACAGCTGCGAGCTGCCGGTTCTCTGATGGCGCGGCAAGTCGGCTGCGTGCGGATACGAGGCCGCGCGATGATTGGATGCGGCGGCAACGCGAGTGGTTGGGGATGGGGAGGACCAGGGTTGGTGGCGAGGCGCGGTCGGCGCTGTAGCTCCCCAGGCTACGACGGCGAGCTGCGCGGCGACGGAAGCCGTCCACGGCGCTTCTAGGCGCGTCCGCCAAAAGGGTCCGACTCTGCAAATCCACAAGAGTCTCTGCTACCCACCTCCATCTCTTCGCTGGGCTATCAATTGCCAAATTACTCAGTGATATTTGTGACCATTGTCTTGATTATTCTAAAAAAATGACCCATGTCAGAGTTTATAGTTCCTACTGCCCATTTGGAAAACTTAATGACGGACATTGCAATGTTGTCCAAAGTAAGGTTAGCTTACACCCATATGAGAGGAGCCTACCCCTCCAGCCAGGATCTCCCTCACATTATTGGCGTTGCCCTCAGAATTTGAACCATCACACCAACTGACCACCACATACGTTTCTTAGCTCTGTGGATTGAGCAAAATCATACGGAAAGCCAGAAAGGAGACAAAATAGAGTATGGCCCTGTTTGGTTGGGCTTTTGGCCTCAAAAGCCAAAAGCCCAACCAAAAGGGCTGCTTTTGGAGGGTACTTTTTCAGAAGCAGCTGCTTTTCCGTAGTCTATTTTTGAAAGCTGGGTTGACCCTGCTTTTGTCTTTTGGCTTTCTGCTTTTCGAAATTGGTGGAATAAAAAGCTCTTGCATAGTTGTTTCAAGAGAGATAAAGATAAAAGGTATATTTTATACTTGTTTAACCAAACAGCTTTCAGCTTTTCTACAGCTCACAGCCCACAGCAGCTTTTCCACAGCTCACAGCCCACAGCAGCTTTTTCCCACAGCCACAGCTCAACCAAACAGGGCCTGTATCTCTTTAGGTTTTGTAGGTCACGTAGCAACAAAGCAATAGGGCAGAGGCCCTTCAGGGTTATGTGAAGACACTCCAAAAATATTACAGGTAGTATTCCATGACACTATAGCAGCATAAAATTTTGGCAGACAGAATACCTTTGGTAGTCTCATTTATTTTCACCAGTTTTTTACTTACAAATAGCACAAGAAACAAACCTTGGTACTCCCAATTGTTCTTATTGGTGACTACTCACAAATACTTGATACTTCACACGTTCTAACTTGCAGTTCAGGAAGGATTTTACTGGTAACCAGTAACTTCCTTTGCTTCAGCGACCAGACTTTTGACAACTTCAGAAGCTGGTATGATCTCCGTGATTAGCCCAACACCCTGACCTGCATACATGGCCATGATGTCGATATCTCCTGTTGTCGTGGCGTTTGGAACAGTACCGGCAAACCGACGAATATCCTTGTGCTGTGGTCAGGAATTGTTGGTCAGTTGTGTATTTCCTAGTTTCAGATGCACAAGTACAGAGTATGCAATTGAAGTTGCAATAAGTGATACACTGAACTTTTCATCAAAAAAAAGTGATACACTGAACTATAGTACTGAGATCCATCATCTACAAACTGCATAATATATCAATGTTTGCCTTCCTTTGAACAAAACAATCTGTGGTTAAAAGAAAGGCAAATATACTAATTACTATGAGCCAACTATTAGTTGAAAGAATGGCGAATGTCCGAGCTGAGATACTGCAAATCCAGATCGAGTAGGTTATCAGGTCTGACCACCAATGATGCAACTGAGTGCTGACATAGACCTCAATAATCATTGCATGTTCTACACTATAATCTACTATTTTGTTTGAAGGGAATGGCGAATGTCCGAGCTGAGATACTGCAAATCCAGATCGAGTAGGTTATCAGGTCTGACCACCAATGATGCAACTGAGTGCTGACATAGACCTCAATAATCATTGCATGTTCTACACTATAATCTACTATTTTGTTTGAAGGCAAGCAACTATTAGCCACCCGCCCACCCTCCACTGTCCTGAGGTGAATTTAGCAGAATGATGGCCATTCCTCCCAAATCATAGCATAACTAGAAGAACCATTTTCAGATGCATGATAACAACTAAGTAGGGTTCCATAAACTAGGGTAGCCATTTCAAATTGGTTGCCTGAGTTTCAAAGCCACAGTTCTTTATATTGGATGCAAAAGTGAACAGTTATATACTGCTGCTTTGTGCTTCTGGCCTCTGAACTGGAGCAAACTCTTTTTTGCCGAGTGTTATACTGTTTTATTTAACCTTTGGCATGCTGAATTTCATATCCTTTTTGTATGATTGTATCAAGCAGACAACCTAGAGTTATGGGTCAAACAATTCATGGTTACAACTATATATGGCTCACATTTCTTTTTTGCAACTAGATTACTAAGGGTCTAACGCTGTGTGTTCCAGTTCTTTAATATTTAAGCCCGCAAATAAATGAAATAATTTCTGCAGCTGTCTAGAACAAGTGAACAGAAAAGACACGAAAAATGGATGCAACTGCTAAATTCAGAATGTGTGACCAAATTCAAGGCATATAAAATATCCAAATACATACCACGCCATGGATGATAGAGTGGCCTATGATGGGTTGATTTTCCTCTGTTTCCTCATCTGGGAAATTATTCTTCCACTCAGCATAGAAGGGTGTTTCCAGGACACGTTGTGGAGCATCAGGCCATCTAGCACGTCCTAATATATTTGTGTAGTCTGTGTGACTCATCTCGATTAGCTTTTGCTTATAAATAGGATGTGCAAAGCTTTCCTCGGTAGCAACAAACCTGAATGTTCAAAAACCGATGTAATGTAAGCATAAGAAATTAAGATTATGCAAACTATAATGAAAAGGTTCTGTTTTGGTATATCCTCAGTACAAGAGACCGAGATAATACCTAGTTCCTAAACAAACAGCTTGGGCACCAAGTGCCAATGCGGCAACATAGCCACGTCCGTCTACAATTCCCCCAGCGGCGATAACTGGAATGCTCGAATCTGAAACAAGATCTACTACTCTTGGCAACAGCGGAAACAGTCCTTCCTGTTTTTCCAAATAGAAGCTGATTGAGAGAACATTCATGAAAAAAGACAATTAAAAGGACACAAGCTATAAATGCATGCTATGCTTTTAGAGATAAGAAGATACAGGGGCCCTAAGCTAGGAAGTTGAATCAAGCCCTGCATATAGCATTTTTACGCTAATCTGCATAGTGGCAGCAAAATGCAGCTCTGCATTCTACAGGATGGTGAAGATTCTAAATGCACAAATGACTGCATAAGCAGACGGGTGGTGAAAGGTTGTCCAACAGTGTTAAAACAAAGCAGAAACCAGAAACCAGCTGGAATTACCTGACCAATTACATGACCCCCTGCTTCACGCCCCTGAACAATGATTCCATCTACACCAGCTTCTTTAGCTTTAGCTGCCTCCTCAAGGCTGCCGACCTGTTCAGATATCACCCCAAAGTCTAAAATCATGAAACCATCAATCACAACAATGTCAATAAATTAACAAACTGGAGTTCTCATATCAGCATGAACAGGCAGTATTCACTTCTGTGGACTCAACCAAAAAACAAGTGTTACTGCCCACCGACAAAATTTTCCCTGCCAAAATTTGGCACAGCCTTTTCTTCTAATCGTCAAATTGGTTGCCCAATGTTGGCACATTTCTGGCAAGAAAATGAAGTATGAAATAAACAGGAAGAGAAGCTTGCCAAATTTGGACAACTAAGCATTGCAGAGCAGTAATAACGCAATGGATCATCACATCATGTGGTCGTGCCTGCTATTCACCGGATCATTTCCCACTGAGGGTGATGCATCAGGCTGATACTGGCCCCACTTGTATCATCATTTGCACTTTGGCATATTTAACATTTGGTACTGTGTGCTTTGAGCAATGAGCATTATTATTGGACAATCAAATGCACCCCACTCCCACGAATCAAGTCTCCGGCCGTGCTGGCAGACTAACCACAGGCAAACACGATCCTATCTAGTGTTTTTCTAGTCTCTGTCACTCCATCTGGGCATCACATCCTACCACCCATAGTACCATACGAATTCGTAATAAAGAGTTGGAAGTAGAATGCCATAGAGTATGAACTATGAAGTACTATGGATATATTTTTCCCAGTGATGAAATTGTCACTAATACTGTGTGAGCAGCTCTCCTGAAGATGTCTCCGACACCAGTAGCCGGCCCAAGAAGGCAGAAGCCCAGGAGGCCCAACCCTCGGTACTCTGGAGAAGAATGGGCCAAGTGAGTGTCGCTTGCATGCGCGAGCCGGGGCACCCCGCCTCTGTATTCTTAAGGAGATGAGAGAGTAAGAGAGAGGCATCAAATTGTAAACCTGAATCCGTTGTTCTAAACTAAGCACTCGTCCTTCGTCACCTGTTCTTCTTCTTCCTCCTGCCGTGCTCTCCAATCCTCTCCCTGATTCCTCCCAATCCCTCTGCTATCTCTCACAAGTGGTATAGAGACACCGGTCCTCGGCACCGATCGGTCGTCTGGAGCACCTTAATCCATCGATTGCTAGAACTCCACTGGATTTGGTTGGTCTAACCCCGAATCTGATCCGTGAGCTGCAGTTCAATTTGGGGATTCCGTAATTCCAATCCCGGAGTCGCAGTTTGTGGCGTGCGCCGCCGATCTGGATCCTGCCTCCCTTTCCACCCACGATCACTACACCCATCTTCAACGCACCCATGGTGCCATGGGTCCCGACCAGAAGGCGCTGCTGGCTAAGCTCGACAAGCGCTTCGCCGCCCAGGAGAAGCGATTCGATGGCCTGGAGCGGAAGCTCGATTCAACAACGGCGTCGCCTTCCACCCGTCTGGATGCCTTGGAGTCTGCAGCCAAGGTGTTCGACGAATGGCGCCCTGGAGTCGACGGCGTCATCAACGACCTTCGCATCGAGGTCAACAAGCTCGCAACACTGAAGCTCGAAGTTGGGAAGATCTCCAAGTACATGGAATGCTCGATGGTGGACGGCCCATCAGCGACTCCCGGGGTGTTCGCGACCGCGCCCGTCACCAAGTCTGCGTCGGCTCCCGCGTCGCCATGCGTGTCGATCCACGACGCCAAGCCCGTCGTCACTCCGAACTTCAAGTCCGCCGGCTTCGGCGACTTCCAGGCTGCCCCGCGCCCACCTGCGAGATCTGCAGCCACTCGGCCCAACGGGCACCACGTCGAAATCGGGAACCGGGAAGGTGAATTCGGAGTGGTCACCACTCTGATTCCACCTTCCGGCAAGGGTACGTTTCCTTGCCATCCTCCTTCCCCTCATCCGTTACCATGTCATTCTCCACGCCCACCACCACCACATCAACCACAGCCACACCCAGGAGGTCATTACGAGTCAAGCCATTAGGGGGGCTCTGGGGGCGGCCATACCGGCAAGCTTCCCAAGTTTGATTTCCCTCGATTCGAGGGGAATCATCCAAAACTATGGGTTAAACAAGCCATCCATTACTTTGAGCTGTATCGTGTCGAGTCCGCTGTGTGGGTTCAGGCTGCCACTATGCATTTCCATGGCAACGCCAAACGTTGGCTGTCTTCGGTGGAAGATCAGCTCTAGGCCATCACTTGGTCTGATTTATGTTCTCAGTTGCTGTCGCAGCACGGATGATAATAATAACTGGCGCAGCTAACTAGCAATGGCGCGCACCTGATGCAAGACCTTAACTCCGGCGCGATGCGCCTCTTGGACCCTCTCCTTGGGGAAGTCCCCCCAGTAGACCTGCAGCACGGCGAGCTTCTCCTCCAGGACGACCCTGAGGTTCTCCTCGTGCGGGAAGGCCAGCACGATGGCCGCCCCGAACGGCTTGGACGTGAGGCTCCTGGTCTTCCGGATCAGCTCTCTGACATGATCCGGCGCCGGCTGCGGTCAGCAACAAACAACGAAGCGGTTGATCTCAGCTCAGCGAGGACAGCACAGGAAGCAAACTACTGCTAGCAATTAATTAATTAATTAAAGGGTACTGAGACGCAGAGGAGGCGGTACCTACCCAGTCGGGGAGGCGGAGGAGTCCGATGGCGCCGGCGTTGGCGACTGCGGCGACGAGCTCGGGGCCGGAGATGTCGGGGCCGAGCGGCGCCTGCACGATGCCGTAGTCGAAGCCCAGGATGCCCCTCCACCCGGAGGCCATCGCCATCTAGCTCTCCAGAGCACGCAGGCAGAAGCGAACTTCCTTCAACAGTCCACAGCCGGCAGCCGCCGATCCCTCCACGGCAGGAGGTGGGGGAGGGTTTAAAGTAGGCGCGGTGCCGTGGGGGCCCGCCTCGGCGGTAGGTCTGTGTAGCTCGCGGAGCGGACGAGACGGAAGCTGCGCTGCGGAGGTCCGTCCACGCCGCGCGGCGTCATGGGGGAGGGACGTCAAGGCGCCCGCTGCGCGCCGCCGCTTCGGGGGTCACGTGGCGAAATCGAACCAGAGAGTTGGAGTGGAGAGGGGGCCACAACCCAGCAGTAAAATTGGAAGTGGATTTGCGTCATGTTCGGCTCGTAGGTAAGCCGGCTGGTTTCGACTGAGGAAAAATAAGCTGAAATAAGCCTTGTTTAGTCCTCGTTTAGTTCGCGAAATTTGGATTTTGGGGCTATTGTAACATATTTGTTTTTATTTGGTAAATAGTATTTAAACATGGACTAATTAGGCTCAAAACGTTCGTCTCGCAATTTCCCACCAAACTGTGCAATTAGTTTTTCTTTTCGTCTACATTTAATGCTCCATGCACGGACCGCAAATATTCGATGTGACAGGTACCGTAGCAACTTTTTGGAAGTTGGGGTGGAACTAAACAAGGCGTTAGTTGGAGAAATTTGGATTTCGAGGCTACTGTAGCATGTTCGTTTTTATTTGGCAAATAGTGTTCAAACATAGACTAATTAGGCTCAAAACGTTCGTCTCGCAATTTCCCACCAAACTGTGTAATTAGTTTTTCTTTTCGTCTATATTTAATGATCCATACACGGGCCGCAAACATTCGATGTGATAGGTACTGTAACAACTTTTTAGAAGTTAAAGTGGAACTAAACAAAGGCTAAGTTTAAGGGAACAGGGCATTGGTTTCTGCCTAGACTAGACTGCCACGGAGGATACGGAGTACTCCCTCCGTCCCGTTAAGATTGTCGCTCGGGAAGCGGGATTGTGAGGGGGGCACGGTTTTCCAACGACAAACTCAATGGGACGGAGGGAGTAGTATAGATCAGGATCAGCAGTCCTCTGTCTTCTTCCACAGCAATCACAGCAGAGGTGACTGTGATTGGTCTCCCCACATTCCAGGAGACGGCAGGTCCAGGTCCAGTTTCACGTCTTGTTTAGATGCCATTCAAATTCTAAGTTTTTTCACTCTGTCTTCATCACATCAATTTTTAGCCGTTTGCATAGAGTATTAAATGTAGGTAAAAAAATAACTAATTACACAGTTTAGTTGGAAATCACGAGATGAATCTTTTGAGCCTAGTTGATCCACGATTGGATAATATTTACCAAATAAGACGAAAGTGGTACTATTCATCGAGATCTTTTTTTTCAAAGTGAACGAGGCCTCAGTTAGAATTTGAATTGAATTTGTCACCTCACGCACGTAAAATTCAACACCAACACATTGCCTCGAATGAGTTGAGTTGAGAGGACATTTGCCTTCTTCGTCCTCCCTCAGTCTAGGAAAAAATACAATTACAGGATCCGTACCAGTTAAGGTAACTCAAATTTTGACCGAGTTCATAGTTATATTAGCATTTATATCTCTAAACAAAATTTATTATGAAAATATATTCTATAACTAATCTAACGGTAATTATTTTATATCGTTAATGATGATATTTTTTATATAAATTTAGTCAATGTTCAAATTGTTTGACTTCTTGAAAAACGAGAATTACGTTCTTTCCTGAACGAAAGTGTGGAGGGAGTAATGTAGTGTGGGGGTATTAACCCCTATACCCTTATGGCTAAGCTTGGGCCGGCCCGGATCGATGGGTTCGGTCCACCAAAAACGACGACGTATGCGGCCGGTTAACTCCGATCGAGTCCCGCAAGGAGTCAAGGCGGATTTGGCGATCAATCAAGATCCTAGTCGGTTAGAATAGGAATTCTTATCCGCCACATATGGCAATTGTAATCGCTAGGATTAGTTTCTAGATCTCAGAACCCCGCCTTCGAACTATATAAGGCGGGGGGGACCCTCTAAAAATCGCTCTCTCATTGACATACAAAGAATACAAATCGACGCAGGACGTAGGTATTACGCCTTCTTGGCGGCCAAACTCGATAAAACCTTGTGTCTCTGCATCTTGCGTCCACCGTCTTGTTTATAGCTTATGATCTGCTCGCCGACAATCTACTACCTTGGGTATACCCTTAGGTAGACCGCCACCATATTTCGCCGACGATAAGGGCGCGCCGTAGGGGTGTGCGATCGCTTCCCAAGCAAACAAGACGGTCATCATCTCCGGCCCATGGCTACGCCGAACGGCCTCATGTTCACCGCTGGCGAGATCACCGACCACCGGCTCCGACGACTTCATCGCCATGACCCCGAGGAGGCGTGGATTCATGCAGTCGACCATCGCTTCACCTACATCGCCACGGCCCCGACCACGGTGGATACGGCTCCGACCACGGTGGACACGGCTCCGACCACGATGGATGCGGCTCACCACGATGGATCCGGCTCCAACCACGGTACATCTGGCTCCGACCACGCCTGCATCACCTTCAGCCACGCCGACAACTCGTCATCCGCTTCCCCGCTACAAAGGGAGGCAGATCGACAACACCGACCGCTTCGACTCCATCGATCGGGTCGGCACCAAGCTCACCAAACCCTAGCTCGTAAGTACGATTCAAAGTCACCTAATTAGCGGTGTAATCGCTCCCCACAACAGATCTACCCGACCAGCTTTTGGACCACCGTCTCCGCACAACTTGGTACAGATCTCGTGGTCACATCTACTCCTCAAGGGCGCTCGCTTGTCACCGGCTAGCCTTCGCGACGGGTCTCCGCTCTCCGAGTACGGGCTTCCTCGATGGAGAACTACCAGTCCAGCCCTATGGCTCGCAAAACGCCTCTAGCTACGCCGCCTTACGACCGCAACGCCGCTTGGATCTGTGGTCTTATGCACCGACCTCACCAAGCCGCGCCGACTTCGCCAACATGATCCAGATTGAAGATTATCAAGAAGGATCCGCTCACACACCCAAGAGGGCGACCCCAGCCTCTCATCCGCACCGCATCTAATGCATTTGTCCACACCGAAGCTTCAAAGATCACGAAGATGAAGGCGCTAGTACGATCCGGATATCCTAGACCACGCCCGGTTCTCACAATTCTCGCTTTCCCGCCAAGACGAGGGGATCGATCCATGTTGTCAAGAATGACGAACCGCCAAAGAAGCTTGGCGAAATAGAACAAGAAAGGATCGCACGCTGGAAGCACGCAATATTGACCGGTTTAATCGCCGACAAATCAAAGCCGAAGCGGGCCGGAGGCACGACGATAAGGGTCCAAACCACGTGACCTCAACGATGCTTTCGATAGGGTGGGGACAAACAGTCTTCGTAACTCCAAGTGCCAATGTAGAGTCGCCATGGCAACAATGCAACGGCTACCCAACACCCCGAAACCAGCAGTTCATGCGATGAAATACAAGCCTATCTCGACGGCCGCTATGGCCCTGCACCACGGAGATTGTAAACCAAGCTCGGGCTCCATCCGTCTCTTGCCGAGTCAAGCCATAGCCGCCAAAGACCCAAGTCGCTCACACCGCCCAACCAACGTGGCTTCGCGCAACAACGACCCATCGACAACCGTCAAGAAGAAAACGGTGGCCATGATGGTGGCCAGACGACAACCACGCCGGGACAATCATGACAATCGCCGCGATAACCATGGTCGCAGGGCTAATCCAGATGGCAATCGAGATCGCCGCGATGGTAATAACGATCTCCGCCATTACCTCGGTGGGCGCGATCTGCGCGCCGTGATCAACCGTAGAGAGCGACGATCGAAGCGCCCCACGAAAGTTATCGCCAGATGGAATATGACATCGCCCGCGGCCCGCCGGTTTGAAGCGCTTTACTCCACACCTTCGCCAAGTCATATGGCCCAAGAATTTCAAGCTCGAGAAGCTTCGTATAACGACGAAGGAAAACCCCAATTATGGGTCATGCTTTACGAGATCAAGGCAGATTAGCCATGGCGACGAGCAAGTCATGTCTAACTATTTTCCGGTCATTTGTTGGCCATGCGGGTCACCAATGGTCGGTCACCTTGCCGGCGAACTATTTTGACTCTTGGCGGGAGCTCAAGCAAGCCTTCATCGACAACTTCATTGCTACTTGTGAACAACTGTGCAACAAATACGATCCGCAACGTATTCGAGATCGAAAAGATGAGCCACCGTGGCGAGTACATCCGGCGTTTCTTGGAGATGCGCATCAAGGTCCCATCAATCTCTGACAACGAGGCAATCGAGGCTTTCATCACTGGCCTCCGCTTCCATGATGCCCTAAGGGACAAGCTCCTCCGTAAAAGACCTGATTCGGTCACACGCGCTCCCGCCACCGCTAAGAAATACGCGACGCCGACGACGCTAGAAAGATAATTATCGAAGAAGCGTTAAGGGTTCCGCGCTCGACCACCCCCCACACCGCGACGACTACCAAGGCAACCGTGGTCGGAATGACAATTTTGACCGCCGCAACCAACAAGAACGACTTCGTGTGACCACCATGACCAACGTAATCAGGTGCGCGCGTAACCGCCGTGACCATTACAGAGCAAGCGTGTTTCGGGGAAGACGACGGCGAGGTCAACACCATTAAAAAGGGTGGCGGACGTCGAATTATGAAGACGACTACGCCAAGGCATTGAAGGGGCCCCGCCACCTCCATCCTAAGTCGAACCATACCATGGAGAATTGTCGCGTCCTCAAGTCTATCTACACGCCAACAAGCTCCGGATACGTCCGACAAGCCTAACGACGAGGGGAACAAATAGAACGAGGATAACGACGACGACGATGATGCACCACGTCACAAGTATGTCAAGCCAACCGATCGCGTGCACACCATCATCGGAGGCAAAGTGTCCATCGAGACCAAACGAGAACGCAGTCGCTTCGCCACCACGCTTGCTTGAACGTACCAACACCGACAATCTCTCTCACACCGATCCGCTGCTCCTCCGTGGTCTCACCGCGAAATATCCTTTAGTAGAAAGGACCAATGGGCCGTAATACCTGAGCCAGGGCATTTTCCCCTGGTCCTCGATCCTTGTATCAACAAAGTTTAGTTCGACAGAGTACTGATCGACGGCGGCAGCTCCATTGATATACTGTTCAAGAACAGTCTGCCCGCCCTAAAGATAGCTTAGGTGGACCTCAAGCCATACGAGGCACAGTTCTAGGGTGTTCTCCCCGGACAGAGCTCTACACCTCTCGGGCAGATCACGCTACCAAAGGCAGCTTTGGGACCCCGGATCACTTCCGCACCGACTACGCTAAACTTCGTGGTCGCCGACTTCGACGGCACCTACCATGCTATTCTTGGTCGACCGTCAGCTCACCAAGTTCATGGCCATACCTCATTACAGTATCCGTGCTCAAGATGCCTACCGAGAAAGGAGTTCTAACCTCCAAGGCAACGTGTACGCAGCTTTATATACCGCGAAGATGATAGCTTCAAAATAGCAGAGGCTCACGACCTCTCTATTCGTATGGCCAAGACCGTGCTCAACGCCAAGAAGACCTCGATCGACCACCAGGAGATCCCGGAGTTCGAGGCTCCACGCAAGAACATCAAGTCCAAGGAGCACAAGGTGATCCAGCTGGTCGACGGTGATCCTAGCAAGACGGCCCTTATCGGGGCCAACCTGGATCCCAAATAGGAAGACGCGCTTGTCAGGTTCTTGAGGAGCAACGTGGATGTGTTCGCATGGAAACCTGCTTGACATGCCCGGTGTACCTCGGAACTTGATTGAGCACTCCTTGAATGTCAACGGCAAGACCAAACCTACCAAGCAGAAGTTACGACGGTTCGCTCGCGACAAAAAGGAGGCGATTAGGGTAGAAGTTACACGGCTTTTGGCAGCCAGATTTATCAAAGAAGTGTATCATCCGGAGTGGTTAGCCAACCCGGTTCTTGTACGCAAAAAGAATAATGAATGAAGAATGTGCGTTGATTACACTGATCTCAACAAACACTGCCCTAAAGACCCCTTCGGCTTGCCTCACATAGACGAGGTCGTAGATTCAACCGCCGGTTGCGGCTCCTTTCCTTTCTTGATTGCTACTTTGGTTATCACCAGATCGCTCTCAAAAAGGATGACCAGATCAAGACATCTTTTATCACGCCCTTCGGCGCCTACTGCTACACGACCATGTCGTTCAGGCTCAAAAACGCCGGGGCTACCTACCAACGCGCTATACAAGCTTGCCTCAAAGACGAGATAAAAGATGACCTCATCGAGGCTTACGTTGATGATATAGTTGTCAAAACCAAGAAAGCTCATACCCTTGTTGAGAACCTGGGACGCACTTTTGCAGCCCTTAACACATTCCAGTGGAAATTAAACCCAAAGAAGTGCATCTTTGGTGTTCCTTCTGGCATACTCCTCGGCAACGTCGTCAGTCGCGACGGCATACGCCCTAACCCGGAAAAAGTCAAAGCTGTTTTGGACATGAAGCCGCCCAAAAAGGTGAAGGATGGTCAGAAGCTTACCGGATGTATGGCCGCTCTCAGCAGTTTCATATCAAGATTAGGCGAAAAAGGATTACCGTTCTTTAAACTACTCAAAGCGTCCGAAAAGTTTGAGTGGTCGGAGGAAGCAGACGTTGCCTTCACACAGCTGAAACAATACCTTACGTCACCTCAGGAACTCACTGCTCCAAGAGAAGACGAAACACTCCTGCTATACATTGCGGCTACCAATCGAGTGGTCTCCACGACCATGGTGGTCGAGCGAGACGAGCCCGGCCACGTCTACAAGGTACAACGGCCAATCTATTTTATTAGTGAGGTACTCAAAGAGTCCAAGACCGTGTACCCACAGATCGTGGTTGATCTACGCCATACCGATAACATCCCGAAAGTTGAAACACTACTTGATGGATATCGTGGTGGTGGTCGTGATCGAGTACCCCTCGTGAGACATCATTAGCAATGTGGATGTGAACGGGCGATCGTCAAATGGGCAATGGAGCTATGCCCTTTTCTTTGGAATTTGCAAGCCGCACTACAATCAAGTCTCGTGCACTTGTCGATTTCATCGTCGAGTGGATGACTTAAAGCACGCCTCGCTTCTCTCGGATCCGACGAATATTGGACGATGTACTTCACGGCTCTCTCAACATTGACGGTGGTCAAGGGAGCAGGAGTCCTTTTATATCACCATCCAAGGAGCAGCTCGGTACATCCTCGTGATTTATTTCCCAAAGATTTAATAATGCCGCCGAGTACGAAGCATGCCTACATGGTTTGCGCGACAAGGTTGAGCTTGGCGTTAAATGTCTCTACATCTATGAAGACTCGCTCGTCATCAACCAACTCAACAAGGACTAGGACACAACCAACGAAAAGATGGAAGCATACCGCAATTTGATCGTAAAAGTCGGAAGGCGTGTTCTATGGCATCGAGTACATACACGTGGTCCGGACAAGAATCAAGCAAATGGATGCACCGTCAAAGTTAGGATCATCCCGAGCAAAAATCCCACATGGCATATTCGCCCAAGACCGCTCACGCCGTCCCATCAAGAGAAAGATTCCACGGCAGACAAGCCTCCGCACCAAGAATTGGTGGCTACGGTTCCGCGCCAAGCACCGCCGAGCCCCCCTCCGACCACTCATGAGCCCGACCGAGAATACCTTTCATCAAGTACCTAACAGATGGCGGCGGTTACATACGATCGGATAGAGAACGAGCTACCGATGCGTCGCAGATGGCGATACACCGCCGTTGATGGCAAGCTATGGCGCAAGAACGCAAAAAGAGGAAATCTTGATGAAGTGCATAACCCAGAGGATGGCGAACATCTCCTAGACCAAATCCACTCTGGCTCCTGCAGCAACCACACGGCCTCAAGAACGCTGGTCGGCAAGGCTTTCCGAGCAGGGTTCTATTGGCCGGCAGCAGTATCCGACGCAGAGAGGCTAGTCCGCCACTGTGAGGGTTGTCAGTTCTTCGCCAAGAGAATCCACGTATCAAAGACATGAGATCCGAGACAATACCACCTCTCCGCCCTTCGTTATGTCAATGGATATGATCGGGCCCTTCAAACCGCTCCGTGGAAATTTACATGCGCCTTTGTGCCGATCGACAAATTTTCTAAGTGGATAGAATACATGCCTTTGGTACAGGCATCTTCAGAAAAGGTTGTCACGTTCCTCGACCAGGTCATCCACCGTTTCGGCATACCGAACAACATCATAACCGATCTGGGTACTCAGTTCACCGGGAACGCTTTTTGGGACTTCTGCGATGAAAGAAGCATAGTAGTAAAATACGTCTCGGTGGCGCATCCTAGGGCTAATGGACAGGTCGAGCGGGCAAATGGCATGATCTTGGACGCGTTGAAGAAGAGGGTGTATAGAGAAAATGACAAGGCTCCCGGAAGATGGCTCAAAGAGTTACCAGCCGTGGTCTGGGACTCGAAACTCAAATTTCACACCTTAACACCGCTGCCTTGCCATACTTTATGGTTTACGGCACGAGAAGTCCTCCCTGCAGATATAGCTTTCAGATCAGCACGGGTAGAGAACTTCGACGAAGGCAAGGCCAATGAAGTACGGGAGCTAGAAGTGAATAGCGCAGAAGAGAAGCGGCTCGATTCTTGTGTACGTACAGCCAAATACCTTGCTATTTTGCGCAGGTACTACAACAAGAATGTTAAAGAGCGGTTTTTTGTGGTCAGAGACCTAGTCCTGAAGTGGAAGACGAACCAGGCTGGTGTCTATAAACTCGCAACCCCATGGGAGGGGCCCTTCATGATCAAGGAGGTCACACGACCAACGTCTTACAGGTTAGCTCACCTGGACGGTACGGACGTACCAAACTCGTGGCACATCGACAAGCTTAGACGTTTCTATGCTTAACTACTGAGATATGTACCCCCTTTTGTATTTTCGATTTACTTCAATAAAGCTATTATTATTTCTCCGACCACTCTAATGTGTCACTTCGACTTATATGGTTATTCCAACTTAGCCAGTAAAACTCGACCACCACTCCTATGGTTTTCGGAGCAGGACCTGTCTCCAGTTCCTCCCAACACGTGCATGGGATCCGCTCTCTACATTACGGGTGATCGGTAGGTCCCCCTTGGTTTGACTTGTCCGCATCTGCGTGTGCACAGGTCACGCACCTCATACTCCGACCACATGGCAAACTAGGGCCGCACAAACTTTTCAGGATGATGTGTCGGGTAAAATGATACAACTAAACAGAACGTTATTATGTTCTCACTTAGTTCCACCAACATAAGTTTCAAGCTTAAATACGCTTTATACAAAGCAAACAAGCTTATAATTATATACAATTACGTTATTACAAGCTTGCCTGAAGAGGCCCAAGTTTACAATAACACAACTATGTCCTCCTTCTACAGCTCTAAGCCTATTACATTGGCTGGTCGGGACGCCACAGCACCCATCGTCATTGCTTCGATATTCTACTCGAGTCTCGGGACTCTTGTGCTAGCCGAGCTGAAGGGGATGGTTCCACCGATGCCCGGGCTGGTCGAGACCGCAGTTTCGTCGGGTTGGCTAGCAACAGATGGCGCTTTCAACCGACTTGTCGATGGCATACCCTCATGTGTGTTGTCCCACCTCCACATTGATTAATGTCGCCAATTATCTTTGACGACAGATCCAAATTAGGCCACCAAGCTCCTCCTCCACCTTGTCTGGTCTACTTCCTTCGTATATCTAGCCTCCAGTGCTTGAGATCGATCGAGGGTAGTGGGCACGCACCATGCTTAGCACATGGGCGCCCAGATACTCACCCGCCTCCTTAATGAACTCCTGAACCATCCTCATGCTTGTCTGCATCTCTTGACCACTCCGAGCTGGGGGGTCCTTGGCTCTTCCTCTATGAGCGCCGGGTCGACAAGGTCGAGGATGGGCAAAATGCCAGTTGCCACTTCCTGGTACCGGTTCTTCCATGTGTCCTGATCCTCGGTGGCCTCGAGGCATTGTGCTTTCCAGCCGTCACGCTCTTTCATCATAGCTTCTAGATGTCTCTTGGCATTGGCTTTTAAAACTGCACACCGCACAAGACATCAAATGTAAAGGCACGATAAGTCAAGGCGGGCAACAGAATGAGAACGGTGGCCTAGAATACTTACTCTTCAGTTCCTCCTTCATTTTGGTGGTGTGGTCCTAGAGTTGAGACTTGCTGCGCGCCAGTTTCTCGTTGTCCTCCTTCAAGTGACCACACTCTGTGGTCACACGGCTATTCTCCTCTTGGAGGCGGGTTACCTCAGCTTCTAAGCCTGCATTACAGCTATCATTACCAACAATGTAGCAACACGTGTCATACACTTGATGTGACAAAATGACAACTTACTTGTTTTTTGACGCTCTTTGTCATTGAGCTGGCCGACCAGGTTCTGGTTATGTGTTTCTTGCTCTGTCCTCTCCTGGTCGGCGGCTTCAAGTTGGCGGCACAAGCATTCCACCTCGGCCGTTAGTTCTCTATTGCTCGCCGTGATTCCCTCAATCTGGTCGAAGCACCTCTTTTGGTACTTTGCGGTCTTCATCAAGTCCTGCATATAAGCAAGCTAAGTCAGACAGTTTGACTACATTACAGGGTCAAGTGGTCAAGCCAAACATACCGGACTTCTCACCACCAAACGCTTTGTCATTGCTCAACTTTTTTTGGGTCTCTTCGATCTCGGGATTTCTTCATACATAACCCACTCGTCGTTCACTGCCACTGCGACACATATACATGTTGTCCTTTATCTTTGGGATGGCCTAGGATCTCTTCGACTTCGTCCTCTTCGGCCTCTTGTTCAGGGGGCGGCGCTGGGTCGAGATAGTAGTCTCCGCGACCACTATGGCTTTCGCATGAGCCATAGCATCGGCAAGCGTATTCTCGCCAACTCCGTTGTCGCTCCTCACTCGTCCGGTTCCCTTTGGCGCTAAGGTATCCGCCTCAGCAGGCTAGTGCTCGGAGCATTTGTACTTTGCTCACTATCTTCTCGACCACCGCCGAGGATCGACGTTGGGCCACTCAGTAGTCACGCGCGTTCCTGCAGAATTTCTTCTACAAAGTTGCTCTCAGCTTAGTCGCCGAAAGCGCTTCTTTCCGCCAATATCGGGCGGTTGCATACACAACCGCTATCTCGTTGGGATTTTCGTGGACGCCGACCTAATATACCGTAGAAAGTTTAGAAGACAATAGTATTCAATACAAATTATAATATTATATCAAGGTTACTTGATACTTACAGCTTGGAAGCACGGAATAACGTGGTGAAGGAACGCCTCTTTGACCGCTACCGCTTCCACGTGCTCGGCGGGTTCCACCGGTCTTTTTCCACCACCGCATCAAGGCGTGGGGTTTGGTGCTTGACACTTCCCTTGTTTTCGTGGTCGCAGCGGGTCGGTGGTGCGATCACCGGCGCACAGAGGAGCTACCCCTGCTTTGGTTGACCCCATTTGTCTCCTCCTCTTCGAGGGATGAGTCGAATATGTCCGCATCTTCTCTGCTTCATCGTCTCGAAAGGGGAAGATGGCTCGGCGACGCTTTGTTGGCATCTCGCCGCTTACTAGCGACCTTGGCCGTTACATCCTCCCTAACTTTGTACCGCCTACCGACGCCTTTTCGCATCGGCAATCGGTTCAAGGCGGTTGAGCCGCAATTTGCGGCCAATCCACGCTTAAGGGGCGAGACACGAATCATCGCCGCTTCGGTCATGACCATTACTCGGGAAACATAAAGGAGACAACAACAAATTTTTTGTTGCAACATAAATCTACAGCACAAGGAGGCATCATTTACCTTTGGGGAGGTCGGCCCACTTTGAAGGCGTGCTTCGATGTCGTTTAACTCGACATAATTGGGGTCGGCTAGATTGAATAGCTCCCCAATTCCGCCTTGATTTCTATCTTGTCGAGCGCCTCTTTTCTCGGTCCTCGCTTGATCTCGCACTACCCCGTACTCGCCGTGATGTACCTCTTTTGGCGGTGGTGGATCCTTCGGTGATGAAGTTCCCGACCATGCTTAGACCA
Organism: Miscanthus lutarioriparius; assembly: GCA_904845875.1. Classification (NCBI taxonomy): domain Eukaryota; kingdom Viridiplantae; phylum Streptophyta; class Magnoliopsida; order Poales; family Poaceae; genus Miscanthus; species Miscanthus lutarioriparius. The sequence continues at coordinate 891,696 of CAJGYO010000013.1, read as the reverse complement.
TCCAGCTTTTCCCCACGGATCAACCCGAGCAGCGCCTCAGATCTCGCCCCAAGTGCTCGGGCTTCCCGACCAAATTGTTCTTCTTCTCCGTAATGAACCCCACGTCACACATGTGGTGATTGTGTTCGGCTCTTCATGGATGTAGAACCATTTCTTGTACCATTCGGCCCAAAGGAGGTGTTCCATTGGCAAGTCAGGTACTCGGGCCTTCATACCGCCACGTAGATTGAGGTATACGCCCCGGCTATCTTTGAGCCTCCGCCCCTTTCTTCCGCAGATGTAATGATGGCGAAAGAGGTCGAAATGGGGCTGAAGCCACCATAAGCTTCAAAAAGATGGATGAAGGTGGAGACAAGAAGAATCGAGTTGGGATGCGATTGCAAATCCCAATCTCGTAATATAAGCAGAGCCCCTCAAGGAAAGGGTGCACTGAACCCCAAAACCCCGCTTGAAGAAATCCTCGAAAACCATAATCTCACCCGGTTGTGGATCGGGAAGCTTTCTTTCCTTCAAGCGCACGCCATCCCATGAAAGTGCCTTGTTGTGGAGCACTCCCATGGCAACGAGGTCTTCGATGGTCTCGCTTCATTGCTCCTTGACTTCCACCACTCCTTCGCCATGACTCCGCCTTTCTTCTCGGGCGCTTTCTTCGCCATTGATCTGCCTTGTTAAGAGGGTGGATGCGTGGAGAAGGGATTGGTGGTGATTTTGAGGAGTAGGGTTCAAGAGAGAGAAGAAGAAGGTTGCGGCGGTGAATGACAATGGGGATCGATAAAAAGTAACTTACCAAATTTATATTATAAATAACCAAGGGCTCCGCTGCTTTTGCCCGGCCGAGATTCTTGGGGGCGCGCGACGCGTCGCAGCAGACGGTTGTTTTCACAACCTCGAGATCTCACGCCAAGCGCTACTTCTTCGCTTCCCAAAGGTATGTGCCTCTTCGTTGATAATGTGAGAGGGCCCACACTGACGCACCTCCATACAGGCGCCAAGTGACTGTTTGTCAGAAAGAGTAAGAAGGCAGAGTGATATGTTATATCCGTCTACTTTTTTGACCAGACGTGGCAGATTAGACTTGACAGAGTAAGGAGATAAATAAATACACCAAATAATAATACAATCGGTGTTCTTTTCTTTTGGCTGCATATCTTGAGCTCAATGATGGATCAGACCATTGCCGTGTTTTGGGATCGCCCGATCATCGCTGCCGTGCTCGGGATCGCCTGCACCACCGCTGCGTTTCGGGGGATCGCCTTTACCACCGCCGTGCTCGGGATCGCCTGCACCATCGCCGCGTGCTTCGGGAACCGCTGCACCACCGCCACGCTTGGGGACCGCTCCGCCATCGATGTGCTTTGGGGACCGCCCCACCACCGCTTTCGAGATCGTTTTTCTCGGCTACATGTGATTTGTACTCACATACGCTTGAGAGATGTTTATTTAGACCTTGCTACAAGGCTCATACCTCGCCTTCCAAAGAAGTTTGGGACTACATCGGTATGATGCACTGCGCCGGTGCATCTCGATCGCATGTACGATTTATTGAATTCTTAACTTAACTAGGAATTCTTTTTAGGCCCTAGCACCACGTGCCTCACGCCACCTACTACCGTGCTCGGGACTAAGTGGGCACACTTCACCTTACGGTGAATGTGTTTGTTTTTCACCCCTACGCCTCGATGATCAAGGACGCTTTCGCTTCAAGACGCACTTATATTTCTTTTTTTCGTAAATACAAGTGGGCACACTTTCCAGACAAAAATCTTTTTCTTTTTTTTAAGAGCACCATATATTCTTCTGACAACCGACTTCTTCGGCGACAACGGTGGTCGAGACGCCAAGGGCTCAAGCCTTACTTGTCGGAGAAGGTTAAAATGACGGTCGCATCATAATACATGGTGCTCGGGGACTAGCCGTGGGGGTATTAACCCCTATACCCTTATGGCTAAGCTTGGGCCGGCCCGGATCGATGGGTTCGGGTCCACCAAAAGACGACGTCGGCCCCGGCTAACTCCGATCGGAGTCCCGCAAGGAGTCAAGGCGGATTTAGCGATCAATCAAGATCCCGGTCGGTTAGAATAGGAATCCTTATCCGCCACATATGGCAATTGTAATCGCTAGGATTAGTTTCAGATCTCGTAACCCCGCCTCGAACTATATATAAGGCGGGGGACCCTCTATAAAATCATCTCTTATTGACATACAGCAATACAAATCAGACGCAGGACGTAGGTATTACGCCTTCTTGGCGGCCGAACCTGGATAAAACCTTGTGTCTGTCTTGCGTCACCGTCTTGTTTGTAGCTTGCGCATCTGTCTGCCGACAATCTACTACCTTGGGTATACCCCTAGGTAGACTGTCGACCATATTTCGTCGACATGTAGATCAATAACTTTAGGAGAATCCACGCATTCTGAGTCGGCCTGGGCATTTTTTAACCGCAAACCGCAAACCGAACCGAACCGAAGTGTCGGTTTTTTCGGTTTTCGGTTTGTGGTTTGGTTTCTAGTTTTGCACTGTTCGGTGTTCGGCTTCGGCTTCGGTTTTATACTCAAACCGAACCGATTAAGCGAACAAACCGATGTACACACGTAACACACACATCTGTGAGACGTGAGCGTGGTTCACGGACCCAAAAAATCATTCAATCGCGCTAAGTCCGCCCCCTCAGTTTGCGTCCGCCTCTCCTCGCTTCGCACTTCGCATCCGTGATCCACCCCCTCCTCGCGTCCGCACTTGGCGTCGCATCCACGTCGGCAGCTCCACCTTCTCCTCCACCAACTCCGCCTCCTCGATCCTCTTCCTCCAACACCATGGCGCCCTCTCCGTTGGCTGCTCGCGCTTCTCTCTCCTCGTCGCTTTGCGTCCCCCCCCGCCTCCTCTCTCTCCAGCTCTCCCTCCGACTCCTTCACATCCGCCGTCCACCCGCCTCCTCTCCTTTCTTTGCGGGTGGTGTAGGCAGTCCGCCACCCTCCTATCTTCCTTTGACGGCACTGCATCGCCTTCTCTCCTCCTCCTCACTCATCGCCTCCTCCTCATCAAGGCGAGGCCACCCCCATCTCCTCTCCTTTCCTCTCTAGATCTAGATCTAGAAGGGAAATATGACGACTGCCATTCTTGGGTTCGAGGTGGTTCGAGGAAGGTCATGCCGTCGTGCGTCGGCGGGATCCCAACGCGGGTGACGGCGGCGGGATCCTAGCGCGGGTGACAGTGGCGGGATCCTAGCGCGGGCGACGGCGGCGGCGGGATCCCAGCGTGAGCAACGGCGGCGGCGGTTCTCAAGGCGCCGACAGACGGCAGCCGCGCGATGGGATCCTAGCGCCGGCGAGAATGTCTCGATTAATTCGTTAAAACCGAAACCGAATTAAAAAACCGAAATTGAATTTCGCGGTTTTCGCTTCGCAGAACCGAACGGGTGATGGAGGCTGGAAACCGAAGTTTTTTATAACCGAATAAACCGAACCGAATTAACGGTTAAAACCGAACGCCCAGGCTGAATTCTGAGCACAACCCGCAGCCATAGTTGTTCGGTTGCTCGCCATGTGACCTTTGCTGTCACGCTGGCGCTGTGGCGCACATTGGCAGGTTGCGTTCTTCTTGCGCCAAGGCATCGTCGTTACGTCTCAAATTTTTTGCACACGCCTCCTTGCTCACGCTGCGAAGCGCGTGCACTATGCAAGTCTTACCATGTTAGGATTATGTGTCAGCCGTGAGAAGAAGGGTGATAATATTGTTCTTTTTTACTTTAGAGCTCAAGATCAAAAAAATCTCAGACGGGTAAAATGTGCTGCAAACCCAATCCGCTATATGTTGTATGTTGTGTTGGGCCTTCTCAGGTAGCGTTTGGCTGAGAGTCAAGGTGGAGTGAAGTGGTCCTGTCTCTGATTTGTAAGATGGGACGACTTCATTTTCTGTTTGGTTGAGTAAAGATGAGATCAACTTGTTTTATGTTTGGTTGGAGGGATGGAGGGGAATGGGATGGATGAGTTAGGCCCCGTTTGGCAGGGCTTCACTTCACTAGTGAAGCTATTGTTTTTTGCTTCAGCTCCACGAACAGTTCCACCGGTGGAGCTGAAGCGGTTTTGGTAAACCGTTTGGCAAAATGGCTTCCCTGTGAGAGCATGTTTTTAGAGGCCTGGAGGAGGAGTCGGGAGAAGCCACTTTTTTTTAGGCTCCATCCCACCCTAAATCATTGTGAGAGCATGTTTTTAGAGGCTTCACCAGTGAAGCTATTTTACTTTATCCCGTTTAACAGAAAACTGCTTCAAACAGCTCCTAAAGCTGATGGAGAAGTCGTACCAAACAGGACCTTACTTGACACCGTTAATGGGTGTTATTGTGGACCACCATCTGATATATATGGACTCCACTGGTCATTCTAACTTTCTCTTGTTTTCTTTTTTTTCTCCCGTCGGATCTTATCTGCTCCATTTATTCTTTGTTCGTTTTTTTTTCATCTGAGACTCCTCTCGTCCTCTCTGGTGTGCGTTCGCGAGAGAAGCGCCGCGAGGGAAGGATGCGCCGTGCCGCCACGACCTCCGGCTCCCGCAAGGGGAGGAATTGCCGTGCCGCCACCGCGTCCCCACGCCCCGCGGTCCGAAGTCATCGCTGCGCCAAAGGTCCACGCACCGTAGCTCACCACCGCGAGCTCAGTGCGCGAGCCGCCGCCGGCGTCCGTCGAGATCTCGGCGTAGGAGGAGCCGTCGCCGCGGGCTCGGCACGGGAGGAGACGCTGCCACTGCGAGGTCGATGGGGAAGGTGCCGCCGTCGCTCTGCCATCCCGCACCGAAGCTCCAGCGTCCTCTCCACTCACGCGCGTTAAATCGGACGAAGACGGCGTGAATCGGGACGACCCCCGTCCCCTCGATTTCAACGGACGGGCGTGACCTCGAATCTGGCGAATATTCCCTATCGGGGACGGACCCGACCCAGCTCGTCTCGCATCAAACACCTCTCCAATTGGGATCGTCCCATCCCATATTCCCATCCCCTCAACAAACACACGGTTAGGCTTCTCAGGCCTTACATACTTGGGCATGGGCCGGCCACTATGGTCTATAAGTGGGCCATGAATTTGAAACTATGGTTGTGTGGGCTGCAGTGCAGTGGCTGTCTACTCCTGCTCGCCTCTGGACTTAGAGCGTTCCCAACGGGGTTTCAAATAGCTAGTGAGAAATATTTTTCATACTATCTATAGGAGAGAGATTATAAGAAATCAACTCGCTAGCATCGAGCAAAACGCTAGACTCGCACAGCTCCTTGTACAACCTGTGTCTACCTCTCCTCTTCGCTTGTTTTGTCTCTCGATGCTTCTCTTTTTTTATTTGATCTATGTGCATGTCGTTGGCGATTCGATGGAGGCCACTGCAAACGCTCTTAGAGCAAGTACAATAATTGATTTATAGTTAAATAAATATTGATGCGGAGGATGGGAGAGAAGAGAGAAACAAGCAACAAGCCAGAAACAGAAGCACATGCGGTTCTATGACCATACATTAAGCGGATGTTAGGAGGATGGGATAAAAAAAAGTGGATATGGTAAAAAAACAAATAAAAAAGTTTAGTATTATAAACCTAAGAATGTATATATATCCTGTTTGTATGGCTGATAAGTCAGGGCTGAAAGTATTGTTGGCTGATTTGTTGTGAGAGAAAATACTATTCATTGGCTGAAAAAGTACGGCTTATAAGGGCCTGTTTAGATGGCGAAAATTTTTGCAAAATGTCATTGTAGCACTTTTCGTTGTTATTTAGCAATTAGTGTCCAATCATAGTCTAATTAGGCTTAAAAGATTCGTATCGTGAATTTCGTCTAAACTGTGTAATTAGTTTTATTTTTTATTTATATTTAATGCTTCATGCATGCGTCCAAAAATTAGATGTGACGAAGAATCTTAAAAAATTTTGCAAAATTTCCTAGAACTGAACTGGACCTAAGTAAGCGAACCGGACGATAACACTTGAAAAGCTGCCGCTGCCGGGCAGGCATCATGCTTGCCGCTCCCCGCGTGCTTCACGTTTGCTCCTTGGTTTTCATTTTCATTTTCAGAAGGGAGGAGCCACTTGAACACCGAACACACCACCGCCTTTGATGCCATCTGTCAGAACTCAGAAGGACTGACTGCAGCCGTGCAGCGTATTGCTTCCACCTTTAAAAAAAAACTGGGATCTTCGGTCGAATTTCGTGTTGTGTGATGTTGATACGTGTTTCTCTAAAACTACTAGAAGTCAAACTTAATATTAACAATTCTTTGAAAAACAAGAGTTTGTCATGAAACTACCCTAGATCAAACCAGTTTTTATCATCGTGGCCACAATCTTCGTCTATTTTTTTACAGAGCTTGACATGAAATTCCTTCCCGGAGAAGCTCGTCATTGTGCTCTCGATCTTTGCGAAAGCGTGCACCAACACAGTGGCAGGAGGCAGCCTTTGGATGTCGGCAACTGCAAAGCTGCCACTGGACTTGGACTCCTCCATTTGTGGATCGGATGCGTTTGGGACGACGAATCCCGTTTTGAAACCGAGATCCAATGGGACTGTTCATTTGAATTTATCAGCCAATTTATTAGCTAAAATTTATAATATTTTTTCTCCAGTAATAAAACAGCTTTGTGCAATCATTTTTTTTTGTTTGGAAGAGAACATTTGATCAACCGTCTTTATACCAGCGACACACGCCCGAGCTACACTCATGTGCAATCATTTTTTTTTGTTTGGAAGAGAACATGAACATTGATGGGGCTGGCGTGTTGTTTGCCAAAGCCTAGGTTCTCGGACGGGGCCATGCGGTCGGATTTATGAGTGAGCGCGTGTTGAGTTCGAACCCAAATTTTCAAAAAGTACTATAATATCTATCCTATTAAATTTTATGATATGTATATGGAGCATTAAATGTAGACGAAAGAAAAATTAATTGCACAGTTTGGTTGAAAATTATGAAACAAACGTTTTGAGCCTAATTAGTCCATGATTGAACACTAATTACTAAATAAAAACAAAAGTAATACAGTAATCTAAATTACCAAATTCACCCAACTAAACACGCGCTGAGGAGTGGACGGACGGGAGACCTGTCTGCGACGCCGGGCCGGCCATGAATTCCGGTGACGTACACACTGTCCACCCTTTTGCAAGACATGGATGTAACCCTCATTCATGGGAATGGCCGCCCGTGTTTTCGCAGGCCACGACTGTAGCTGATCCTGGCTCTCTCTCTCTCCCTAGCTTCAGGAGAATGAGCTGAAAATATTCAAACCCCACGCCACGCAACGCACGTCTCTTCCCACGCAAGGAAACCTGACAACGCTGGCCCCACCCGCAGCACCCACGGGCCCACCGCAAGGACCAAAAATGATTTGTCCATGTTCGGCCGGAGTACCGTACAGAAAAAAAGAGCGAGGAAATCGAAAAGGAAACAAAAGCCGGGAAAAGTCGCGCCCACCCGAGCCCTCCGTCCTCCTTCCGCCCCGCCACATCCACATCGGCCTGGCCCGGGCCCACGCGCGGCTCTACTAGCTAAGCCCTTGTTTAGTTTCTCTTAAACTTTCAACTTTGACACTATAAAAAAAAAAGATTCTCTGTTACATCAAATTTACAGTACATGCATGGAATACTAAAAGTAGACGAAATTAAAAACTAATTGCACAATTTGGTTGTACTTTGCGAGACGAATATTTTGAGCCTAATTAGTCAACGGTTAGACAATTATTATCAAATACAAACGAAATGCTACAGTAAAAAAATCTAGCACTATGCAAACTTTGCACATCCAAATTTCGGCCAACTAAACACGCCCTAACACTGTCTCCAATAAGTAGACCTAAATGCGACATCCATTTCCGATTTTGGGTTATACACAGAAAAAAATAACGCACCCATAACTCAGCCCTCTCCAGCAGCGACGCAAATGCAGAGCCCATCCCAAAGCGGAGGACGACCGCACGGCGAGGACGCAGCCGAGCTACCTACCTCGCCCGCCGTGGCCTCGACGTTCACCCGCGCCACGGCCTCCCACACGGGCACCTCCACCACCCCCCACGTCCCGTACCGCCCGGCTAGGTCCCTGCCCGGGCGTAGGAACGCGCGGTGGAGCCAGAGGAGGAAGGTGGCGGCGTACCGCACGACGAGCTCGATTTAGGGACGGGGAAGCTCAATTCAGAGGTGAGGAAAGTCGATTCGGGCGCCGGGAGGCTCGATTTGGGCTCCTGCGAGCTGGAGAAGAAGGCCGGTGGAGGTCGTGCTGGCCAGTGTGCTCATGCTCGTGCTCGCCGGCGTGCGCGTGAAGGCTGGTGTGCTTGTGCTTGCCCGCCGTTGCTCGTCTGCTGCTGGTGCTAGCCAGCGGAGGTTGCGTGCTCGTGAAGGCTAGCGTGCTCCTGCGTGCTCGTGCTTGCCGACGGAGGCTCCTGGTGCTTGCCGACGGAGGCTCCTGCGTGCTTGCGGTGGAGGTCGCGGTGGGGGCTCTCATAACACTTGCAAAGCTGCCGCTGCCGGGCAGGCATCATGCTTGCCGCTCCCCGCGTGCTTCACGTTTGCTCCTTGGTTTTCATTTTCATTTTCAGAAGGGACGAGCCACGTGAACACCGAACTTTTTTACAGAGCTTGACATGAAATTCCTTCCCGGAGAAGCTCGTCATTGTGCTCTCGATCTTTGCGAAAGCGTGCACCAACACAGTGGCTGGAGGCAGCCTTTGGATGTCGGCAACTGCAAAGCTGCCACCGGAGGGTCCGTTAGTCTCATATTAAAGTCGGCTGATAAGTTAATTTCTTACGAGAGAAAAATATTGTAGATTTTAGCTAATAAATTTAAACGAACAGACTTTATCAGCCGACTTATTAGCTAAAATTTATAATATTTTTCTTTCATAATAAAATAACTTCGGCCAACTTATCAGACACTTTGATAACGGCCAAACACGGCCGAGCTATACTCATGTGCAATCATTTTTTTTGTTTGGAAGAGAACACGAACATTGATGGGGCTGGCGTGTTGTTTTCCAAAGCCTAGCTTCTCGGACGGGGCCATGCGGTCCGATTTATGAGCGAGGAGAGGACGGACGGGAGACCTGTCTGCGACGCCGGGCCGGCCATGAATTCCGGTGACGTACGCACTGTCCATCATTTTGCATGTAACCCTCATTCATGGCCGCCCGTGTTTTCGCAAGCCACGACTGTAGCTGTTCCTGGCTCTCTCTCTCTCTCCCTAGCTGAAAATATTCAAACCCCACGCCACGCACGTCTCTTCCCACGCAAGGAAACCTGACAACGCTGGCCCCACCCGCAGCACCCACGGGCCCACCGCAAGGACCAAAAATGATTTGTCCATGTCCGGCAGCAGTACTGTACATGAAAAAAACGAAGGACTTGTTTAGATTTCAGTTTTTTCATTCTCTCTATCACATCAAATTTTAGACGCATGCATAAAGTATTAAATGTATTAAATATAGATAAAAAAATAACTAATTACACAGTTTAATTGTAAATTACGAGACAAATCTTTTAAGTCTAGTTAGACCATAATTAGACAATAATTATCAAATACAAACAAAAATGCTAAAATGCACCTAAAACTATCTAAATAAGGCTGAAAAGGAAACAAAAGCCGTGAAAAGTCGCGCCCGGCCCAGTGGACCACGCGCACCCACATCCACATCGGCCTGGCCCGGGCCCACGCGCGGCTCTACTAGCTAATAAACCCCTCGGCCAGTCACGGCCGCTTGCCAGGGTCCGTCCCTCCCTCCCTACCATCTCATCCCACCAAAGCTCTCCATGACAGCCATGCCCCACCGCCTCGTCCCCTTCCTCCTCCTCCTCGCCGCGGCCGCCGCCACCGGAGCCGGCGCGGCCACCCCGCGGCAGCTGTTCCTCGTGAGCCAGCCGCCCGTGACGCTCACCAACCACCACGGGCAGCTGCTGACGGGCAACTACTCCGTCAACCTGCTCTGGTACGGGCGCTTCACGCCGGCGCAGCGCGCCGTGCTGGCAGACTTCATCCTGTCCCTTTCGGGGCCGGCCTCCGCCTCGGTGCCACCGTCCGTGGCGTCGTGGTGGGCCACGACGGCGCGGTACCACCCTGGCGCGGCGCGGCTGTCGCTGGGGCGGCAGGTGCTGGACACGTCGCTGTCCCTAGGCCGCCGCCTCTCGGAGTCGTCGCTGGCGTCCCTGGCGGCGCGCCTGGGTCCGCACCGCGGCACCGTGGCCGTGCTGGTGACCGCGCCGGACGTGCTGGTGGACGGGTTCTGCCTCTCCCGCTGCGGCCTCCACGCGTCGGCCACAACCACCACCTCAGCCTCCACCCCGAACGCCACCACCCACGGGCGCGGGCATGGCCGCGGGCGGTTCGCGTACGCGTGGGTGGGCAACCCGGCGGAGCAGTGTCCGGGGGAGTGCGCGTGGCCGTTCCACCGGCCGCTGTACGGCCCGCAGCAGGCGGCGCCGCTGGTGTCCCCGAACGCGGACGTGGGGATGGACGGCGCGGTGATCACGCTGGCGACGCTGCTGGCGGGCGCTGTGACCAACCCGTACGGCGGCGGGTTCTTCCAGGGCCCCGTGGAGGCGCCGCTGGAGGCCGTGTCGGCGTGCGCGGGCGTGTTCGGCGCCGGCGCGTACCCGGGGTACCCGGGCCAGGTGCGCGTGGACGCCGCCACGGGCGCTAGCTACAACGCCGTCGGAGTCGCAGGGCGACGCTTCCTGCTGCCGGCCATGTGGGACCCTGAGACAGCGCAGTGCTCCACGCCGCTCGTGTAGCCGTGGGAGTGGAGACAGGTGCTAGAAGAAAACGTTTCTGAGTTCTGATGGTAGGCTTGAGTGGAGGCTCACTCGAGTGTCGAGTCGGTGTTGCGTGGTGTCCGGGCGTCTGCGGACTCCGGTTTCTCCTGCTCCCGTTGTGAATAGACCCCATTTCGTTTCGTTCGTGGCTGAACCTTGAAAAACCAAAAAAAAAATGTTGGAAATAAAATCACCTGCACACGGCATCATCATCAGTAATCCTATCCTAAATAAAAATACTGACGGTATAATTGCTATGGCCATATTCCGTTACGAGCAATGTTAACATTTCTCTTACAACCAATCAGCGATCAGTATTTTTAAGGTTTTTTTTAATGGGGCAGGCGGCGTTGTGGGTTTTTTTTAATGGGGACAGAGGTGGGAGGGTTTTCTTAACTTGCCTGATTTTAATGGGGACAGATGTTTTTCTTAACTTGCCTGAGAAAGATGCCTGAGAAAGATGTTTTTCTTAACTTGCCTGAGAAAATCTTTTTATGAAGAAGAATACCCTCCCTCGAGGATCGATTTTTTTGGTTTTCTTGACCTGCCTGAGACAATCTTTTTATGAAGAAGAATACCCTTGGCTGTCTTAGGTCCTGTTTAGTTTTCAAAAAAATTTATTTTCTACAGTAAAAGAGTATGTTTGACATATACATGGAGTATTAAATATAGACAAAAAAAAACTAATTGCACAGTTCTCGGCAAAATCACGAGACGAATCTTTTAAGCCTAATTAGTCTATGAAAAGCCGTAAGTGCTACAGTAACCCACATGTGCTAATGCCCGATTAATTAGTATCATTAGATTCGTCTCGCAGTTTTCTAATAGGTTCTATAATTTGTTTTTTTATTAATATAAAAAAATCCTTTCAATATCTTTCTGACATATCCGATCACCCCGGGCACTGATTGATCACAGCGAATGATTCCCGGAGGACATAGGGCTAAACGAACGAGGCCTAATAAAACAATATTTTCCCACCCACGTGCAGTAGCAGCGATAAAGCTCCGCCGTGTGCACGGGCACGGCGCATCTAGTATCACTTTCACTGTGCGGGCAAGGGCAGCTCAGGCGGGCAGAGGCGCAGACAGACGTGCCTGCCCGTCGCTGCAGCCTGCTGACCCCGACCCCGAGCCGAGGTGGCCGTGCCGTACACGTGGCTGCACGGACGGACTTTGCTTGGCTTTGGCTGCGCCCGGCCCCCATCCGACGAGACCTGCCACTGCCCTGCCATCGGCGCGTGAAGGCGCAGTGGCCGCTTTGCGCAGCAGAGCTTCCCTCTCCGTGGGTGCGCACTGCGCAGTGCCTGCCTGTGCAGCAGCAATGCCTTGGCACCCTGTTCACGCTTGGCCGCTTGCCTCGCGAGCTTTTTGCTCCCTCGCTCAACGGTAAACAGTCAGTCACGTGTGGTTTAGCTTATTATTCGAACAAAACAGGGGTTTAAACAGGTGAAACGGCCGATTGAATGAAAACTATGTACCATCGTGTAGCGTTTAAACAGTGTGGAAACGAGTGTTTAGGCGAACAGTAGCTGGGGGCATGGGCATGGCCTGCCTGGCCTCTCTACCTCACTGCCTGCCTATTATGGCCTGTGGCAGCAGCCCTACCACTCTCGGGCCTCGTCCCCGCCAAGCTTGCACATGACGGATGCAGACGAGTACTAGTACGGTAGGGTGCTGCTCTTCGCAGCCTCTCAAGTCTGAACTGCATTAACAAAAGTTACGGGGTTTGATTAGGAATCAAATAGAGCTACAGTTGCATCCTGATTCGGACAGAGGTGGTACTGTAGCACTCTCGACGATAGAGCAAGTTTAAGGGTAGTTGCATGTATCAAATGCATTGTACCTCTTGAGTTGACACGATTCGATTCTTGAGCGGGGCATCATTAACAAATGACAGTGGTCTGTGTGCACTCGAGTCATGAGGGAGTACCGTACGCACAGACACATCTCAGCATGTGTTAAATGCCAGTTAATGCAACAGTGGACGAACACCAGTGACGTCGCCACTCGCAGCCAGTGGCAAATACTACTACGTACTCCTCCTGGTCATGATGAACCACCCCCGGGCGGTAGTCCAGAGAAGAAGCAGAGGCACGGAAACGCTGCACGCACGCATCAATGTCATCGTCCATCCACAGATCGAGATCGAGTGAGCCAGTGAACACGAACGGCCGGGGTGCCTGCTCATGCTTTGCGTCCCCTCCGGCCGGCCATGAATTTCCTTCAGCAGCCGCTGTCAAAAGACAAAAAAAAAAGGCAGCAGGACAAGAGCATGGGCATGGGGAGGGCTATGTCAGCACCATCCTCCCAGGCCCATCTACTACTGATCCATCCAGAAGAAGCTGCCCGTCGGCCCAAGCGCCAGGCGAAGCCCAACAAGCTATACTCTGGCGCCGAGTGGGAGTATATAGTAGATAAATGTAGTAGGAACCGACGGGCAATGTAACGAAGAACAGAACTCCTAGACTGTTGAATCAAATCCTTCGTCGCTGCTCTTTTCGTTCTTCCCAAACCCCATCTTCTTCTTCTTCCCCACGACAGCCCCTTTCCCCTTCGATTCTGCTATAACATACTACTAGCAGCATATAATCCGAGATCCAGGCTCCTGCAGCTGCCAAGTTCAGTACTCCAATTCATCAATTCCACCCTCCAGTGTCCACTCCACCGTAGGGCATCCTAAGCTTGTCGCTGCTGCTCAAGTACACACACAGTATATATATAAACCGGACCTACTGCTTGTCCATCTACATTACTCTTCTAGTAAAATTCTACATGCATAGAAGAGGACGGTGAGCTGGTGAAACACCTCAAATCTGAAAGGCTTGGACAAATGTTTGTAACGAAATAAACCAGAGCTAAGCTCTGGCTACTTCTAGCTTCTCCATGTAAGTAATAAAACCTTTTTATTTTCTCTCTTTTTATCGAAATAAGCCAGAGCTAAGTGAAGCAATTATTTTCGCTTCATCAGCTCCCAAACAGACCTAGAGAGGCATCCAAATCCCATGATGAAACAGACTCAAAGTCTGTGGCTGGCTGGCCACCTTTAAAGTGTGCCAAAAACTGGCAATGGCATTGTCATCACTCTTTGCCGATTTTCCTTCCTGTTGACCAGCACTATTCAGGCTTTGTTCGAGCACGAGCTCGGTAGAGCCTAGAGATGTCATGTGAAATTGTAGAGTGGGTGAGGGTCCACGCGCTTTGGCGATACCACGGTCGTGGGTAGTCTTTGTTACACCGTTAGTCAAATGGCAATAACCCCAATCATTTGCTCCAGTGCAGGACGAGGCCTAACTGTTTCCTCACTATAGTTGGCCAACGGGCCGGCCTGACCCGGCCCGGGCCCGGGCCAAGCATGGCTCGCCGGTGGTCATGCCGGCACGGCACGCTGTGCCTCCCGTGCAGTGCCCCTCCGGGCGTCGTGCCAGGCCTTCGGCCCAAGCACGGCCCTACGGGCTGAAATTCGTGCCGTGCTGGCCCGGGAAGCACGACCAGAACTACGGGCCCGGTCGGCCCAAAGCCCGGTGATCATAAGTCACCTTAAAATTCTTCTCATCCAATAATTAGCACAGATTCATTCATTCAAATTTCAAAATCTCAACTCACAAATCAAGAACTTCTAAGTCACAAACTGTAAAACTGATCACATATTCACAAACTGTCAAACTGATCACAAATTCTTCTCAGATTCTAACTTCTAAGTCAAGAACTAAGCAAACTCCAAAATTTTTCTCATTCTCATCCAACAGACCAACACAGCCACAAACTGATCACACACAGATTCTAACTTCTAAGTCAAGAACTTAGCAAACTCCAAATGACCAAATCCAAGCCAACAAAACAAAAGGCACCAAAGGAGATAAGATAAATAAGCTGTTTGTGCAATACTGTCTCATTAAAAATCTTTCTAGGTAAAACTCACCCTTGTGAGAAACCCTAGAAAGGGAAAAAGAGTACAGCACAGCTCTTAATAATTCTTCCATCATTGTTCAAATGTCTCAAGTCACACTTGTCAGTCACAGATGACAGATACAAAATGGAGATAACAGATTAACTATCAGCAGCCCTAGTCCTAGATGTACCAGCCCCAGATGAACCAGCCCCAGCCCCAGCCCCAGATGAACCAGCACCAGCAGTACCAGCAGCACCATCTGCATCATCATCATCATCGAGGTACATATTCTTGAAGGAGTCCTCCAGTTCTTGGTTGTCAACAGTCTGTTGTAGTCTGCTCTCTTCCAACTCCCAATCCTTTATACAGGCCAACATCTCCACCGTTTCAGGCAACAGGCGGCGTCGCTGCTCTTCGATTATTCTCCTTGTCAAGCTAAAACATGATTCCGAAGAGACAGTAGAAACAGGAACAGACATAATATCTCTAGCCATTATATATAGGATTAGATAGGTTAGTTTGTGATCACGCCACCAGAGAAGTAAATCAAAATCATCCTCATATGCAGTGACATTGTCACTGTCTAGATAAACTGAGAGCCCATTAGCAGTAGAAGCAAATAAAGTGGGGGCACAGGCAGGGGAAGGACCAACAACAGATCTAGGGCCTCCAAAGATTCTTCCCCATGCCTGTTTTCTCTTACCTGTATGGTTTGCAGGCTATGCAACCCTTTAACTCCTAGCTGCACCAAACTTTCTCTCATATTTGTTAAATAACTTGTAAATTTCAGTTTTCACATCAGCACAATATAAAGTATAATCACAAGCAGTTCTCTCTTTAAGTAATTCCATGACTCTAAATAAACCTCTCATCTTAGCTCTAGGATCAAGAATGAATGCAAATGAATATAACAGAGGTATATGCTGCCAGTATTTAAGGAATTTAATCTTCATAGGATATACAACAGCAATTAGATCTAAATAAACCTTCACCACCGTCCCCGTCCAGACCGAACAAGGCAGCAGCGTCCTCTTGGGTGCCGTTGCCGTCCTCAGGTGCCAGGCCTGCCGCGATGAGATCGTCGTTGCCAGTGACCGGCCAGACGATCTCGTCATCAACACCAGCCGTGGCGCCCTCGATCGCGGAGGGCTCTCCAGCACCGTTCCTCAACGGTGTGTGGGGCCACCTTGGTCGCTCTATGCTACAGCTAGAGGACGACGCATCGGCTACCGACCTGTGTAAAGACATGGAGGAGGAGGAAAACAGTACATCAGAATAGATCATAAACCATTCATCAATGGAAGAAGAGGGGGGGTTAGGGTTAGGGTTAGGGTTAGGGATGTACTGCAAGAACCGGAGCCCGTGCATGAGAAGACGAGGGCCACCTGCAGAAGATGACAAGAAGGTTAGAAGGACGGCGAGCGGCGGAGGAGGGGCACACGGGGACACGAACTCACATAATCACCTAGATCTAGAGGGAAGATAGGGATAGGGAGAAGGGAGAGGCAGAGAGGGAGCAGGGAGGGGATCAGGTAGGACTTAGGAGTAGTAGGGAGTTGCTCGCCGGCGGCAGGCGGGGTTAGGGTTAGGGTTAGGGATGTACCTGCGCAGCCGGAGCCCGGTGCCGGAGAAGACGAGGGACACCCAGAGAAGACGACACACCAGTTAGAAGGACGGTGAGCGGCGGAGGAGGGGCGGACGGGGACACGAACTCATAGTCACCGAGATCTAGAGGGGAGATAGGGATAGGAGAGGCGGAGAGGGAGCAGGGCGGGGATCAGGTAGGAGGAGTAGGGAGCTGCTCGCCGACGGCAGGCGGATCGTCGAGGTCACCTCATCGGAGTCGGGGAGGACGAAGCCGAGAGCGAGACTGCGAGGGCGAGACCCGAGAGCGAGGCGAGGCGAGAGCCGCGAGACGAGAGCGAGGTGAGGCGAGCGAGTGAAATGAGCTAGGGTTTTCGGGTGTGAGCCGCCGCGGGCGCGGCGTGCGTTTATATGAGGGGGGGAGGCGGGGACGGATGGACGCTTGGCCATGGGGAGGCCGGGAGGGGAGGAGTGGAGTGAGGAGGGGGAGGGGTGGCCGGGCCGTGCCGTGCCAGCCTTAGTTCTGAGCAGAACGCCTGTGCACGGCCTGCTACCTCGGGCCGGGCTAGCCCAGGCCCGCATGTCACCGGGCCGTGCTGTACTCGTGTCGGGCTTCGTGCCGTGCCGTCGTGCCTCGGACTGCATGGACATTTATATTCCTCACCCACCGAAATGAAATGATCATCAGAACATGCAACTGCAATACTACTAGTATCAAACGAGACCTTGCAATGAACGTCGAAGTGGGTACACTGGTACAGGCGTACAAGCCTAGAGAAGCAAAGGGACAGCACTATAAATCATTGCACATCATTACACATGTACACAGGAACACTGAACGAAATTAGACCTCCATTGGCGGTGTCCGTATCAATCAACATTTGTATGTCATCAATGAATGACTCGGATGTAGTATGTGGTTAGTACAAAGCCGTGGAGAAGCTATCGGTGACCAAATGTCACAGAGTCTTGTGAATATACACCAGCTTGCCCTGTACAATCCTCCTGGACTGTATTTGCCTAGAATGTGGTTAGTACAAAGCCCTGTACAACCAGCTGTGACGCTTTTAAGTCTTTAACCATTCATTCATGCTCCTCAATCTCGGATGGAAAACAAACCGCTGGTCCATCCTGGACGCGTCTTGTTTCCATTTCACAAGATAAAATCAGGACTTGTTATTTCCTCCTGTAACCGCTTCAGATTCTGTTTCTACTTGTTTGTTCTCCAGCTCTGGAGCTGGACTTGCGCTGGAAGATCTAGCACTGTCCCTGCCTAACAAGTCTTGTTCGCCATCCAGTATCCTGCTTGCTTCCCCAATCGCAAGGATTAGGTCAAGTTGCTTTTGCTGTTGTTCCTGCAGGATAGATTATTTATCAGACAGCAAGCATTACCTTACAGTATTAGTAAGGAAAAAGAACTGAATTATCTCCAAGTCTTCAGCATACAACGGAAATCACTGATTGCATATGATCACTGTTCAGGGTGAATAGTTTGAGCAGGAAAGGTAAGATATACCATGCCTTGGAAGGGGGGGAAATATATATCCCAATGATGCAATTAGATTTGGCATAGGGTTTGATTTCCTGCCACAGTTGTGGTTGTGGCTTGCCACACTTTTTCAGCTATGCCCCGTCGTAGAGTCATCTCTTTGCCAAAAATTGTTGCCTAAGGTGTGGTTAGCAAATTGTTAAGCCACACCTTAGGCAAATTTTTCTAAGTGTGACAATGTGTGGATATTATCCAAACACGCCAAAACCATCTTGTTTGTTATTTGTTGCCAACCTTAAAGGAACTAATTTATGTGCCCAATTGGTGTGCATGCACCTATTGTGTGGCAAACTCTGGCCAACATCCAATTGATTTCTAAAATGCTGGTAGTATCTTGCTGTAGTATTATCATGAACTGGGTTCTATAATATACATGTGAGCATAGGTAATAGGAGGGGAAGAAAAATCGTTAAAACCTGCTCTAATATCTATCTCAACATATCGAATACATGTGTTTATGCTAACCATATGAATGTACTGAAGTACAATGATAAAAATGAAAGTATGATAGCATAAGAATTCCTCAAATATTTGTCCACAACATGGAACATACTGCCAGTCAGCCATAACCGGCTAACGAACAATACAAAGCAGAACCACAATAATATATCTCAGCAAAGTTTTCTAATAATATAGATTACTCAAGAAATTGAGGTTTTGAGAAATGTCAAAGCAAACAGCCAAGATACATCACCTGCATTGCATAAAGAATTTTTTGAATTGCACCGATTTCTTTTTCAAGGAGGTCTTCTTGTGCAGAAAGAATACGAGTGGCTTCAGAGTTCTTCTGCGCTAAAGCCGCTGTCTGCGGAAGAAAGCGATAATAGGTGAAGCTAAATGGAGGCAATTATAGCAGTGCAAGCATGCTATGGTTTATTCAGGAACAATCACAAATCATCCCAGAAAGATTTGTGTGTCACTAAGAAGTATGACTGAAACAAATTATTGGTGTTATCTCAAAGAGATGCTTCTTTTTTCCAAAGCAATTTGTGCAAACTGAGAACAGCTGATGATATTGAAAAAGCAAACATAGTTGTCATGCGTATGTAGACCTGCCTTCTCCAAAGAGAAGATGCATAGCTACTAGTATTATTTACACCAATACAAATACACAGAAGAAACAGCCATGCTTTCATGTTACCTCCAGAACAGTAAGTCCTGACACACTTTTCTGCACAGCTTCTCCAAAAAGATAACTGTGGGGAACAAGAAAGAGAAGAAACCAAGCATCTCTATGAACCATTTCCGGTGCTTATTTTCTTACAGGATTATACACATCTAATATTTCTCAGAACTAAGCTAAAAATGGTGCAAGCCTACTACCTTAGCACATGATCATACAGACATACAACATAGACCCAGGCAGGTTGTTGAGTGAGGCTGTACACCAGCATTGTGAATCAAAAGAAACAGTAGCACTATGTTTGGCAAACAATAACTGAAGCAAGGTTGCAGCCGATATCCTGTTGCACGATAGCCTGGAGCAGTCCCCTTACAGAAATAGTAGCCAACAACCCAAATGTCCACGTCTACATACAGTTTACTGATAAATTCATGAAGAGCACTACCTTGAGGACTAAACTCAAGCACAACTACAATTTCCATCCAACATTTCATTATGTAGTTCCTATCAATGCTACTAGGTGAGTATCAACTCAACAAACATGAACACTCTATTTTTCGCCACCTCACTTCTTGGCATCTAATTTCAAGCAATAAATCAATTAAATATTATGTGCTCTCTCATAAAAAACCTAGTAGCACACAAGAGTCTAATGAGTTGGCAAATAATTACTGTGACAAAATAAGCACTACTATACCTCAGTGATAGGGTCCCTCAACGTCCTCCGCAACACCCTAAACCTGAGGCCGAGCTTCTCGACGGTCCTCGAGAGCACAGCAATTGCCGCCACCATACCCCTGACAGTCTCCTCCACTTTCTCCACCCTCCCCGTCAATCCACCCCCCACCCCCGCAGCACCGGCCGCCGGGCGGAGCCGCCCCGACTGCCTCCGCCGTATCAGGCTGCCGATGGCCACCGCGCCCACCAAGAGCACGTACTGCAGGACCAGCAGCGGCGGGGGCACGACGCTGGCGCCAGCCGGCAGGAAGACGAGGCGCGCAGCGCAGACCACCGAGCAGATGGCCGGCGGCGCGAGGCAGAGCAGCTCCGCAGCCGAGAGAAGCGCGTCGAGGCCGAAGACGCCGCGGCGGCCGCCGAGCCTCGGCTCGCCTGTGAAATGCCCAAGGGATTAGCACGAATCGAGGTGCGGTGCGCCGGGGGGTGAGTGTGACCGTGGTGCAAGTGAGCCGAGAGTGAGTGTGTGAGGGCCGTGGGCGTGGGGGGTGGTTACCGGACGCGTGGGCGCGAATCGGCGGAGGCCATCGGGGTCGGGGACATGGCGAGGAGAGGAGCGGCGAGGGGTAAGGAGAGCACAGGAACGGGAGGCGGAAGCGGAGGCGCGCGGCCGGGGAGGAGGAGCTGGCGCGGAGCGGCGCGAGGGGACTGGGATGCGGCAGCAGCATTGGGGTTGGGGGTGATGGTGTCGTGGCCGGGCGGGCGAGGCCACCGGTTGGAAACCAAGGAGCAAGGACCTGGTCCTGGACAGGAGAGTAGAGTAGAGGCCGGACTGGGCCGGCTCCATTGGGCTTTTCTGTGGGCCCAGACTTACGCAAACCAAAGTTAGCCCAGCATCACATGGTAGTATCTTGGTTCTTCAGCAATGCAACGTCGCAACGCTTCAATCAAATCCATCGATGACTACGAGAACAAAGGATGCTCCACGACCAGAAAGGGTAATCGGCAATTCAACGGAGGCTTTACAGGAACGGTTAAGCAACTCAGTATTACTCCCTCCGATCCATTTTATCTGGCGCACACGCATATTAAGATTCAAACTTTAAAAACTTTGATCAATAATTAGACTAATAATTTTTAATCATTATAATACAAACTTTATATGGTTAGATTTGTAAGGAATTATGCTATCCAATGATTATAAGATTATAGACATAAATAATATAATATAAAGAAAATAAATAGTCAAAGCGTAATCTAGGAGACCGTGTCATTTTAACTTGCGCTAGATAAAATGGACCGGATGGAATAATCAGCAACGATAGTTCAAGCTAGAAGAATAGACGCGGACACCCTTACCAGCTGAACAATACTGGCTCGTAATTTTTTAGACAGTCAGTCAGCTAGAATCACCTCGGCAGGAGCACAACTCTGCAGAAACACTGGACGTCGACAACGAAGAAGGTTGAAGGTAAACTGAACCGGTGCAATGTCTAAGCAATTGATTGACGTCCGGCATACTCCTATATATCAGAGAGAGCAACCTGTGCAATTACCGTCAATGCTCTTCCATGTTATGCACGTCACAGATTCTGCTGGTACTGACCATGTAATGTGCAGTAGTTATGTAGGCTTCCTTATGAATCATTATGGTGACAATTTCTCCCCACCTCAACAAGGGTTTTGTTTTCAGAGGAAATCAAAGAAAAGGCTTCTTAAATTCTTCTATAAGCACAACTATCGTGACAGGCGGGTCCAACATCAGGATCAATTTCGTCATATACTTGCCTCATCGCCACTATCCGGAAAGAGCTATATGCGCGCAGTTCCAGTTCCACGAGATGCCAAACACCTGTGCAATTTTTGTCACATCTCATACACAAGGACTCTAGAAGCAAACCACAGATAATTAGCAGCACTGTTCGTCTACACTACTTCAGCACAGCAGTACTTTTCGCCGATCGAAGAGTGTTTTCTCGGGCAACAAATCAGCATAAGCATGCCATTCACCATAACACAAGATTAACATAAATAAAAGTCATAAATAAACATCCCTAGTTAAAAAGAAGATGCTACTGCAAGCACTACCACCATATACGAACTGACTAACACTACTAGGAGTACATCCTTCCCTGCTAACAGAAGAGGAAGAAGGAACATTGGGATGGGATGCCTTCCCTGCTCGCATTAGCATCAGCATCAGCATCAGCATCAGCATCAGCATCAGCATCAGCATCAGCATCAGCATCAGCATCAGCATCAGCATCAGCATCACTAACCGACAGTGTCAATCGCTATTGCTACGAGTCTCCATGGTCCCTCCGGGCCTTCTTCGGCGGCAAGGCGCAGGCGGCGGCGACGGTGTCGAGTAGCTGGCGCTGCGCGTCCTGCAGCATCCTGGCGTGGCGGGCGTCCGCCTCCTGCCACTCGCGCTCGATCTCCCACTGCACCTCCATGCGCCGCCGCTCCAGCCGCATGACGCCCTCGCCGAAATCCCTCAGCACAGCCGAGAGCTGCGCGCCGGCTCCCCCAGCCCCCCGCCCAGAGGAGCCCCCGCGGCGGGCCAGCTCCACGGCCTCGTCGTCGTCGTCCTTGGCCTTGACCGCCACCGCCGCCGCGGCGGCGGCGGCCTTGGCCTGGAACGCCTCGTAGGCCACCCTCTTGCGCGGGGGCGCGGTGGACGGCGTGATGGAAGAAGGCGGCGGCTGGTGGAGCTGCAGCTGCGGGTGGCGCGGGGCGAGGCCGGTGCCGAATTCCCGGATGATGCCGTTGATGCTCCGGGTGTTGTTGCGGGGGACGAGCTCTTCCTCTTCCTCCTCCTGCACGTTTTCCTCCTCTTCGTCCTCCTCTTCTTCTTCCTCTTCCTCTTCGTCGCCGTCGGCGGCAGGCGGGGAGCCAGCCGCGGCCGGGTAGGCGGCGAGGGGCCCCCGTTCGAGGCGATCCATGCGGCGGAAGTAAGGCCAGAGCGAGGTGACGGGGCGGGCGCCCTCGGTGCGGTAGCGCTTGCGGAGCTTCTCGAGCTTGTGGCGGCACTGGGTGCCCGTCTTGCGCTGGGCGACGACCCCCGGTGTGGCGGCGCAGCGGGCGACGACCTCGGCCGCCACCTCCTCCCACTGGTGCGCCTTGAGCTGGCCGCGGCGCAGCGCCGTCCAGCGCTCCTCGTACGCGTCGATGAGGTGCATCGTCTCGACGTCCGACCACGGCTGCGCCGGCGCGCTCTTCCTCGCTAGCGCCGACGGCGGACGCCGCGGCGGGTCGTCGGCCATCATCTGGTCACGGGAGGCTCAGATCTAGATCTGGGGGGCGGGCGGGCGGCGACTAGGGTGGGGGTGAGGACGAGTAGTTGGGGGCGGGCGCCGCGTAATAGATGATGAGCTGGGGGCGGCGGCGGCGGTGGAGGAGGATAAGGCGGGGGCTGGGTATGGGTGGTGGGCGGTTGGGTTTTTTCTGGGTGGGGGCTGGCTGTGCCATCGTCCGGGCGGGCCGCGGCGGGTGGTGGTGGTGGCGGTGTGGTTCACGTGGACGCGAGCGGCGCGCGGGCGCGGTGGATGCCACTGCCGCTGCCGCGCGCTAGCCCTAAGGGAGGCGGCCGCGGCCGCGGCCGCGTGGTCCCTCCTCTCCCCTCACGCCGCTGTGCTGTGCATCGCCAGCGGCCGCGGCCTCTCCTGCTGCCTGTGTCGCTTTGCATGACCGACCGGTGGAGCCGGGCGGGGGCAGGGCCCGGTCGTCAGTCCCGGGAGCCCCGAGCGGGGGCCGGGGAGAAGCGGAGCGGAGGCTCGCTTCGCTCGCACGCAAACGAGTCGCGGAAAGGGCTTGCTCGGGCTGCGGCGGCCGGGGCCACGGGCCCGTTGGTTTGGCACGTTGGCTGGCCCTCTGCCGGAGCGGTCACCGCCTCCGCGCCACCCACGCCTCACCTCACCGGGGTTCAGCTGGCGCCCGCGAATTTTTTGCTAAAAAAAAAAACTGGCGCACGCGAATTTGCCATGAGGTGTGCGCAATGCTCGACTCTGAAACCGAGTCCTCGGCTACCATTATAAACGGGCCCTTATAAGCTATGGTACAATATTTTTTTTCTTCTAACAAATCAACCGTACAAATCAGCATAAACGGCTTTACGAGCAGCCGAACAGAGCCATACAAGGCCGATGTTGGGTAATAATGGCACCGGCCCAACTTTGGAAGGACAAGTTGGAAAAAAAAACCTTTGGAAGGACAGGAGGCCTGCTACTTCAACCGTCCTAACACTAAGACTTCATCAACTATTCACAACATATTTGGAACACGGGAATTTTTCTTTTTCATGTGTTTTTCTATAAAAGTGAACTGGTGCCTGTGAAATCTCTGCACAATTCCTATGTTCCAATCATGCCATGTCTGATGATTACACTACATCAAAGGCTCCACACTCAAGTAATAACAACCGTGGAGTACGTTTCAGTTGTTCTTATCAATTTTAGCATCGTTGTTGCCCAGACATGACATACATAGGCAAATGCCTTTCTAGATACCAGCACAATCCACTAACGGCTAATAGCTTATACCTAATATTAGCTTAGCTATTAGTATCATTTAGATCAAGAGCTAAAAAGTATACATGTATTAATAGTGTCATCTATAATGCCATCCATAATCCTCTCATCCTCTCGAGAGAACAAACTTTGCTCTCTATCTCGTGCGTCGTCCGCGATGCAGTGAAGGGCAACCTATGCCCTAGGACCGCCTCTTGTCATCCAGACTACGAGTCTGCCACCTACCAAAATCGAAGAGGTGAGGGTAGAGGACCCTCTACCCGCTCTTTCCCAAATCCCATTGCGTGATCCTATTTTCATATTGAGGCTTAGTGGCAATCCAGTGACGAGTGGAATCTTCGCAACAGAATCCTGACATTGACCGTACCCCATGCGCCCAACTCGACAACTCTCCAGGATATGCAAACCCTAGCCCATAGGTGTCAATAGATGATTAGACATGTAGATGTAGATAGATTTAGTTGTGACTTAGTTAGTTGGAGTAATTATTGGCTGATTGTTGATGCATTGCTTACTTTATGTGTAGAATTGTACTGTGGTTATGCAAGATTGAACTTAGTTGTTGATTTCAAGGCTTAATTATGTTGCTAATATTTTTATTCTAAATTGTAGATCAAATTTTATAGTTGTCTACTGAATTCCTAAATGGATTTTAACGAGTTGCACTTGGAAGTTTTGGTTCCATATACCAACATAGAAAAATCCTTGAGTCCGCCATCGGTACAAATATCGATGTCTAACTTTGATGATTGAGTGGAAGCAAACAATAGGAACACTTTCTTGTCCATGGTTGAAGTTGGCTGACCCGTGGTGTGGATAGGTGAGTGAGGTAGAATTTAAAGCAAATTGTCTATGTTGGCTGATAGTAATGAGAAAGGTTCTATGTGAATAAAACATCCACTGCATAAAAAGAAAAAGAGAGGGACCGGGTGCCCCTTGTGTGATGGTTTAAGCGAATAGCTAATCAAGACTGAAAAGGCACTCGCACAAAACCCATGGGCTTCATGGCATTTCTCTTCATTGCTATCGTTGGAGAAAAGAAGATGATTAAAGTTGTATGCAGAATTTCTTAAAGGGATACACTGTTTGTATGTTATTTGACAAAAAGGTATACATTCATGGCAGAAAGATTCAACAGGTGTGTTTTCGTATCTTGTTTACGTCTTATTATAACAATTGAAATAAGGTCATGGTTACAAACATTGCGCAATCAATCCACATCATATGATCATAAGTTCTCAATTCCATTCCACGGTTGCATCAACTACGCAAACAACAACAAAAAAGGTGATTCATGGTGCTAAAAGATCAGGAACTATGATAAAAAGCAAGAATAATGCAATAGATGTTACTACATGGTTCTGTGTACACAGTATATTTAGAACAAAACAAGTATATAACACTTTTTTTTTGTGATGCCTCGATTCATGGAGAGCTTCATAGCTACGAGGTGCACATTGCACTTACTTGGCACAAGATCCTATATTTTTTTTTCCACATATGGGGATGGTGTTTTATGACCCATAGCCATGTCTTGGATGTTGTCACCAAAATCTCAAGCAACTATACGATCAAAATTCAGCCTGTTCGGTTGGGGCTGAAACGATCGTATACGATCCGTGAATTATTACTGCTGTACGATCGTATACGATCGTGAATTATTACTGCTGACTGGTTTGGGGTGAGAGAAAAATACTGTTCTGGTTGGAAATTTACGATCGTTTATGACCAACCGAACAGACCGATTATCCCTTATTAAAATGTGTATATTGTGACTATAAATCATCAACGTAGGCCTTGTTTAGTTGGCCAAATTTTGGAAATTGGGCTACTGTAGCACTTTTGTTTTTATTTGGCAATTAATGTTCAATCATGGACTAATTAGGCTCAAAACGTTCGTCTCGCAATTTCTAACCAAACTGTGCAATTAGTTTTTTTTCGTCTACATTTAATGCTCCATGCACGTATAGTAAGATTCGATGTGATGACTACTGTAGCATTTTTTGGGAAAGTTTTTTGGATGCGTTTAGATGCAAAAATTTTTTTGGTTTTGGGTACTGTAGCTCGTTTGTTTGTATTTGGCAATTAGTGTCTAATTATGGACTAATTAGGTTCGAAAGTTTCGTCTCGCGATTTCTCACCCAACTGTGCAATTAATTTTTTTTCGTCTACATTTAGTACTCCATGTATATGCCGCAAGATTTGATGTGATGAGTACTGCGTAAAAAATTTTGGAATCTAAACAGGCCCTAAACAATGCCGTACTTTCCTACCAACACTAGTCTACCACAGTACTACTGCTGCGGCCAGTTGGAGCAGATGACCAGGGGCCTGGATGACAGAATTTTTGATAAAACGCTGCGGTAGTGTTTTCGTCGTTATTTGACAATTAATGTCCAATCATAATCTAATTAGGCTTAAAAGATTCGTCTCGTGGATTTCATCTAAACTGTGTAATTAGTTTTATTTTTAATTTATATTTAATGCTTCATGCATGTGTCTAAAGATTCGATGTGACGATAAATCTTGAAAAATTTGGCATTTTGGGTGTAACTAAACAGTGCCTAGATGAGGAGTCAGATACACAATCTTCTCTTGATTGGACCACATGACACGACACCAAGTACACATGACACGACACCAAGTACGCAAAGAAAGCTTTCGTTATTATCCCCAAGCCGAAAAAGGGCACCCCGACCCGGTCTCGCATTTGTGCTCTCTACTTGAACTGGTCCACGGAGCACGCAGCACGCAGCACGACCACCTCCATCCAGACTCCAGCAGCGAGCCAGAAGCTTCCTCCGGCACCCATTCGGCCATTCCGCCGTGTACCCCCATCTATCCGATCCGTAGCCGAAATACCCTGCCGCCGCATCCCCAAAAATGCCACTCGCGCCATCAACCCCCGCGCTGCCGCCCAATCCGGCCCTCCCCTCGCCGTGGCGGGGGCGGGGGCGGGGCCGGGGCGGCCGCGGGGCGCTCCTCCGCGCCCGCGCCGTCCGCGCGGCTCCGCGGCCACCGAGCCAGTGGTCCGTCGGGAGCTGGCGGGGCCGCCCGGCGCTGCAGCAGCCCGAGTACCCGGACAAGGAGGACCTGGACGAGGTGCTGCGGACGGTGGAGGCGTTCCCGCCCATCGTCTTCGCCGGCGAGGCGCGCACCCTCGAGGAGCGCCTCGCGGAGGCCGCCGTCGGCCGGGCCTTCCTCCTCCAGGGCGGCGACTGCGCCGAGAGCTTCAAGGAGTTCAACGCTAACAACATCAGGGATACCTTCCGCGTCCTCCTGCAAATGTCCGTCGTGCTAATGTTCGGAGGCCAGATGCCTGTCGTCAAGGTAGTATTATAAATAAAATCGCCTCAAAGCTTTAGTGTTGTGATCGATCGATCGATCAAATTATTTAGACATCATGCCCTCTTTTTCAGCTTAAATAAATCCTTTTTTTTTCCTCTCCGCAAATTTGTTTCCCCAGTAATTGCATGTTTGCCATTAAAAATGGAGGTATGATGGATGGAAGGACAACAAATATACATGTTACATCTGTTATTAATCTTAATAGAACACAATATGTTTCAAATGTATGGTATGCATTTCTTTGGCACAAGGAATTAAGATATATAATCAAACAGCGCTGGTTGTATTTCTAAACCATGGTCAAGATAACTTTGTATATACTATAATTATATGCATATGGATGTTTAGGTGGGAAGAATGGCAGGTCAGTTTGCAAAGCCAAGATCAGATGGTTTTGAGGAGCGGGATGGAGTGAAGTTGCCAAGCTATAGAGGGGACAATATCAATGGGGATGCATTCGATGAGAAGTCAAGATTGCCAGATCCACACCGCATGATAAGTGCCTACTCACAGTCTGCAGCAACGCTGAATCTGCTGCGGGCGTTCGCAACTGGAGGTTATGCTGCAATGCAGAGGGTAACGCAATGGAACCTTGATTTCACAGAGCATAGTGAACAAGGGGATAGGTGGGTTATCTTGAATCAATGATGATTAACCTTCATGCCATGCCGATTGATTCATGCACTTATTTCTTTAATAATATTGAAATTCATGCTAAGATGTGTGCATTTTAAGTTCACTTGATGGTCTTAGTGATTAGCTTTTTGTTTACCCCAAAAATGGAAATGTTCTTTTTTCTTCTGAATCTAGAGGGATCCTGATTCGCACGAAGTGGCTGCAACACACTTAATAACACTCAAGAGCTATTCAGTTGTGCCAATTCATGGTTTACATGAGGGAAATGGTGAATAGGTACATGGAATTGGCTCACCGAGTTGACGAAGCTTTGGGGTTCATGTCAGCTGCTGGACTCACTTTAGATCACCCTATAATGACAACAACAGAATTCTGGACGTCACATGAGTGCCTTCTTCTGCCTTATGAGCAAGCACTCACACGTGAAGACTCCACCAGTGGCCTCTATTATGACTGCTCTGCCCACTTCCTATGGGTCGGAGAGCGCACTCGCCAGCTTGATGGTGCTCATGTGGAGTTCCTTCGAGGCATTGCCAACCCTCTTGGTATCAAGGTAAATATTATACTCAACATCTAGCAACTCCTGTTTGACCTCTGCATTTGAAAATTGAAAAGCTCAAGGTTTAGGTATACTCTGAGAAATTTCTCCTCATCCATTGCAATACAGGTTAGTGACAAGATGGACCCAGCAGAACTTGTGCGGTTGATTGATATATTGAATCCCGAAAACAGGGCTGGGAGAATAACCATCATCACAAGAATGGGACCTGAAAACATGAGGGTGAAACTTCCACACCTGATACGTGCCGTCCGTGGGGCCGGCCAGATAGTAACATGGGTTACTGACCCAATGCATGGGAACACCATGAAGGCCCCTTGCGGACTCAAAACCCGCTCATTCGACAGAATTTTGGTAATTCTCTTTGCTTGCTATCTTATCTCCATGTTGGACTATTTGCTTGTATTTTTGTCAAGGGTCTGTATTATTTTTGAGTGAATAGTGACTAGTCGTTATCTCTTTGTGGTGCCAGTTTGTCTATGCAGTCCGCAAGTGTGAGTTTACAAGGGACATGGTATATAGCTTTACTATACTGATCGTTTCAGTCATACTGATTGTTTTGGTCTCTAGAGTAAATTGTACAATATATCCATGAGACCATCCAATTGAATTGAAAATTGCTTGAAAAGGTTGAAAGCGATTGATAAAGAAAATTTGCCCCAATCTATTGCGCTCTCATGGATCTTTTGGATATTCCTCGAATATTCCAGCCCCATTATAAATTCTGGTCGGATGTAGTGGTTTGGTCCTTCCAACTATCTATTTTACCATCCTTGTCAGTCAGCTGCCAAAGATTAGGATAAAAGGTTGTTGGTTGTTGTCTTGTTGCTATCGCTTAGTGCTTGGTACGTGATAGGAGTGCTGAATAATTTCTATGCATCCAATCTCATACTGGAGAATAAGTAAATGAACTATTTCTGATGGCTATGTTGTTGAAACCAGGCTGAGGTGCGTGCGTTCTTTGATGTCCACGAACAAGAAGGGAGCCACCCTGGAGGAGTGCATCTAGAGATGACTGGACAAAATGTTACAGAGTGCATTGGAGGGTCACGTACCGTGACATTTGATGATCTGGGCTCACGCTACCACACGCACTGTGACCCAAGGCTCAACGCCTCACAGTCTCTGGAGATGGCATTCATCATCGCAGAGCGTCTTAGGAAAAGGAGGATTGCCTCGTCGCCTCTGTACACGAACCAGCTGGGTTCGATTCGTCTGTGAACTTTGATAAGTTCACTGACAAGGACTAGTCCTTCGGTTTTGTTTTAGCTGCTGTGTCAAATTTTGCTGTCATATATACTGGTAAACAAGACAACCTTTTGATTTCCGGTGTCATATAAAAAAAAGGGCGTACCTAGTGCAGAGAGCTCCGGTTCTGTGCGGGGTCTGGGAAAGGGTGTCAGTCGCAAGCCATATATAAATAATAAAATGCAAGTTACCTTCTCCAGCTCTCCTACTCGTAAAGTAGCTGTTCTAAATTTCCCTCTTGAGAATTGCACTATACACTGAATCTATCTGGTAGGTTTATGCAGTAACTGAAGTTGATAATCGGTTGAAACATGAATGAACGGGCGATAGAAGACTGGTAGTATGACCATTCAGAGCAGGAATCTTGTACTTCTGCATTTGTCTTTCAAATATTACCTCCGGTTTCTCTTAGAGGTTGTGGGAGATCAAAGAAGCCGTGTGTGTGTATAAATATATGCGTGCCATGTAATACTGATACAGTGTATATTCTGATTCATGAATGGACATTCAAATTTATACAAATCTGTCTACTATAGCTATGTTTGTTTTATAGATAATACAGTAGCATATTCTCGTTGTAAGGTTCGTTTTGAACTAGTCAAATTTTGATCGGGTTATCTTTTGTTCTCGTGTTCGAGTCGTGGTCTCCTCGCACTGCACAAGCGAGGATAATGCTTGTCACTGACATCCTTCCTTAGACCCCGTACAGAGCGGGAGCTCTCTGCACTGGGTACGCCCATCTTTTGTTCTCGTGTCTTGAGGGTTTCATGCATTTGCATTCTCGTGTCTTGAGGGTTTCATGCATTTGCACCGAAGAAGATTTACAGTTTTTTTGAGGAATCAAAGCACGCTAAGGCCCTGTTTGGTTGGGCTTTTGGCTTTGGCTTTTGGTCCCAAAAGCCAAAAGCCCAACCAAAGGGGCTGCTTTTGGAGGGTGTTTTTTTAAAAGCAGCTGCTTTTCCGTAGTTCATTTTTGAAAGCTGGGTTGACCCTACTTTTGGCTTTTGGCTTTCTGCTTTTTGAAATTGGTGGAATAAAAAACTCTTCCATAGTTGTTTCAAGAGAGATAAAGATAAAAGGTATATTTTATACTTGTTTAACCAAACAGCTTTCAGCTTTTCTACAGCTCACAGCCCACAACAGCTTTTCCACAGCTCACAGCTCACAGCAGCTTTTTCCCACAGCCACAGCTCAACCAAACAGGGCCTAAGTATAACGGCAGTGACAGCGGATGGACACCCGCGCCTGCACTCCACGTACCTGCACTCCATGTACCGCTCGACCTCAAGCGGCGTTCACGCCCCACCCAATGCCACGTGGCGTCTACGCCCTCGCCTAACCCACGCGGTGTCTGCGCCCCGCTTGACCCCTCACGCCCTCTTCGGCAGCTGCAGTAGGCGGGTCATATGTGCAACCGATCTACTTTTGAAACATCCAGTCGTAACACTTGTAACATACGTTTGAAGACATATGAAATACTTGAAACATTGTCTGAAACACTTACAAAAATACCTAAAAACGCTCGAAAATCATTGCAAACATACACAACATCTAGATAAAACACTTGCAACATATGGGTGAAACATATCCAACATCTAGATAAACACACTTAAAACATACGTCTGAAAAAAATAGATAAAATATTGGGAACAGACGTTTGCAACGTACGTGTACGCCCATTGCAACATATGCAATATCCTAATTTACTTTTGCAACATCTATACGAAACACTTATAACATATCTCTGAAACACTTGAAACATGCGCTTGCAACATTTACTTGTTGCTTAGGAGAATAGGGCTCGTCGGTGTGTGTTCATTGGTGTAGAGCTCGCCGGTAGCGCGGAGATCGCCGCTCCATTGGAGAAGGCCGCGACAGGTCTGGTGGAGAAGGCCACGGTGGGTCTCCACATTGTGCCGGTGGAGCGCTAGCTGTGCGTGGGGTGAGCTCCGTTGCGAGCTGTGCGTCGGCCAGCTCCATCCCGGGCGTCACGAGCTATGCGCGGGCGAGTTCCGCCCCGGCCATGGTGAACTGGGCACGCGAAGCGCGAGATGTGCGCGCCTCCACCCGGCCGTCGCGAGCTGCACAGGTGGAGCGCGAGCTGTGCGCGATTCGAGCTCCGTTGTGGCGATTATTTTTCCTCGAAGCTGCCATGACTAGAGAGCTGGACGAACAGACAGGAGGAGGGTCATTTGGAGTAGCGTCGCGGCCCTCGAATACCTAAGTATAAATACTTATATCAGGTACGCATAAATCTTGGAATCAGCATATTGTTCCGTAAAATTTAATTTCTTAACATGCCAGATTTTTAAATTAGGATAAGATGCTCTGTTGCCATGCCATTCAGTTCCTTCCAGCAAACAACTTGTTAAATCAAAACCGAAGGTTAAGATATATAGGTGCTGTGCGTCTTTGCAACCGCACATTATCCTTGTTGATGACATCCTAATCCTACTGAGCACACCCACCTCACCACCACAGTCCACGAGCACAAATTGAAATGCTGGAATGTTAGCCGCGAGGACCCC
This sequence comes from Miscanthus lutarioriparius, assembly GCA_904845875.1. NCBI lineage: Eukaryota > Viridiplantae > Streptophyta > Magnoliopsida > Poales > Poaceae > Miscanthus > Miscanthus lutarioriparius. Next base: position 859,260 of record CAJGYO010000013.1, on the reverse strand, counting down.
CGCCTGCGTCGTCGCCGGCGGCCAGCGGGGGCGATGCGTCGGGGGCAGCGAAAGGAGGCGCGGTCGCGCGCCGTGCCGCCAGTTCACGCAGGCGCTCGAGAGCCTCTGGAGTTGCAGTCCCCGGATCCCTCCTCCTGCCCCTCCCGCTGCCGAGGCCAAACCCTCGCTGCAGCCGCCACTACTGGAGAACGCTGCCTTCGAAGAGTACTATAAGGTGTGGTGCCCATTTCGATTTCAGATAGCTTCTTTCCTATCTATCGCATTGGCACGATTTGAAGTGAATCAAGCTGCAGTGTCTGGGGTGACAGCTTGTTTGTTGAGATTGGAACGATTTGTTGCTGCAGTAATGATAAATGTGTTCATATATATATGAACAATATTTCTGTATCATAGGTCTGAGGTTTAACTGATTACCACTATGTACTCTTGTGCTAGGTGAGTTTAGTCTTCATATTTAGAGTTACGTAGAAAATGGCATGGTTTCAGGTCCTGCTCTTCTGGATGTGTGTCAGTGTGTGTGATCGCACCTGCATATTTGTTTGGGCAGGTTCAGCAAATTGTCCGCAAGGAGGAGTGGGATGCCTTCATGAATGTCCTGCGGAAACCGTTGCCAGCGACCTTTCGGATCAATGCCTGGTAATGCTGGTTACTCTGAAGTGAAATCATGAATTGCCACTGAGGTCTTCATTTAGTTATCCAATTCCTTGGCTTGAGTAACTCCACATGGACCACTGTCATCAACGGTTCATGTTCTCTTGGACGTGATGCCCATCTCTCCTCGTTCTGCACCCAAAGCCTTTGGTTATCAAAGGTTGGCTGCTCCATGACTTGGATATCTGGTTAATCTGCCATTCAAGTAGTCATGTGCAAGGGTTGTATTAGATAGTTTATTTGCAATCTGCGCTTTATGGTAGTCCAGTAAGGAACCTGTACTTCAGAATAGCCTTAGGAATGCGTGTAAACCATCCAATTAATTGTCACTTATTATAAGACTCATGTAGTTTCAGGGTAGCTTCAAGTGTGCCATTTAGCAAACCTTTCATTGTAGTTACTGCAAAAGTTTATTCCATTAAGCAATATCATGCTATTCTCACAAAGGCTAAATTTACTTTTGCGTATTTGATACATGAACACAATAATTCATCTTTTACTAGTGCTTACCATGTAAGCTGAAGGTTTACATTTCTACTTTCCTTTTCAGTTGCCAGTTTTATAAAGATATCTGCTCAAAGTTGGAAAATGAATTTAGGCGATCTTTGGAGAGTGGGGTAGCCTTTTCTCTGTCGTCTATGAATTTCTCCTTACTCAATCCTTGACATTTTCTAATTTACAATTAAAAAACTCACTGCAAAGGTCAGTAATGAGCATGGAGAAGATGCTATAACTTCCTTGCCTTGGTATCCATGCAATCTTGCATGGCATCTGAATTTCTCTCGGAAGGAATTGAGGAAAAATCAGGCACTCGAAAGGTAATTAATTGCAGCATGATGCTTATGTCTTGCCATGACCTGAATCTTGCTTGGTTTATGTAGTGTAAATACGGGACACTCTTGGCTTTGCACTAGTGATTATATGGTAGGGATTTGGGGTGGGGTGGAGATGTCTGAGATGGTCTTGAAGTGGGCTTCAAACTGAGTTGTATTGGGTCAGAAGAATCAGGATATCCAATAAACATCAGATACTGGTACTGCAGATTGGTAGAGCATCAGGTTAACCTAGGGAATATTTGTTCCACAATTATGTTATTAAAATTTATCTAATTTCAGGAACATTGGCTTATGTAGAATTGGTTTTTATGAGCAATCAGTTTTCCCAAAAGCTTAAATTGTTATGGGGAAGTTGGCTATATATTTCTTTCACTTTCAAACTATTATTATTCTGAACAATTAATTTCTGTTTCTACCTTGATGTGCTATCGATTAATCTATGAGTATTCTATTGATCCACTCTTCTTTTCCAGTTTTCATGAGTTTCTAAAGCATGAGAGTGAGGTTGGTAACATAACTAGGCAAGAGGCTGTTAGCATGGTGGGCATCCTGTAACAATTTGTTGATAAATATTGTCATATCTGTTAACTTGTATTTTAGTTGTTTTTTCGATTCTGTTAGACGAAGTCTTGTTTCATTAACTGAAATTTATTTCTACAGGTTCCGCCACTGTTTCTGAATGTACAACCAGATCACCATATTCTTGATAGTATGTCCCTGTTTAATTCTTCTCTGTTATCTTAAATATCCTGTGCTTCTCATACAAACCGACTGTGTCAATGGGTATTCTTTCATTTTGATTGGATGACAAAATACTCCAATAGTATAGCCTCACATGTATCTGCGTATCTTGTGCAGTGTGTGCTGCTCCAGGATCTAAAACTTTTCAGTTACTTGAGATGATTCACCAATCAAAAGAACCAGGGCTACTTCCAGGAGCATTGGTATGTTTCTCCCTCAGTTTCATGTGGCACTAAAACTATTGCTCTTATAATTCTTGATGATTTTTGGAGTCATATTAGTTGTTAGTATTTAGTTTTGTTACATGTAGTTAGTAGAACTAGTTGTGTTATAATTTCCAAAGACTTATGAGAAATGAATAGTTTAGTTATATTGGTATGGCCCAGGACCAACTTGACCTAGTAAGCAGCTCAGTCAGGCCTGCTGTATTGTTATGGGGTCAATGCTAACTTGTGTACTGTAGGCTGTGGCGCCGGCATGGTAAGAACTAAGAAGGATCTAGAGCCTAGATGACTAGGAGGTCTATCTCCTGTACTACCTCTGTCCCTAAGTCATAGGCCCCTATATATAGAGGCCCAATGTACCCTTGCAACTTAAGGAGAAGTAGATCAAAGGCTTAGCCCATCTCTTCCGCCCCTGTCTTGGGCGTCGGCCTACTGGTCACTGTTCCTACCCTCTCACTTCTCCCCAAATCCCCCTTCCCTAATTTGGGGTAATCTAAGTACTAACATATATATTCTCCCTTCTTGTGAGACTGATTAGGTGATAGCCAATGATCTCAATGTGCGAAGATGTGACCTCCTTATCCATAATACAAAGAGAATGTGCACCGCCAACCTAATAGTAACAAACCATGAAGCAGAAAACTTCCTCTATTGTTCTCTTGCAAAGGATTCTTTAGAATCATATAAAGATCCCTGCGAACTACAAAGGTTAGAATTCGACCGCATACTTTGTGATGTTCCCTGTAGTGGTGATGGGACTATTCATGAAGGGTCAGGACATGTGGAGAAAGTGGTAATAACTGAATCTTTGTTTTGTCTGCTGCTTTATGCTTCCCTGTATGTATCCTCAGGTCGCAATCTGTTATTGTTGTTCAGGAACTCAGGCATGGGTAACCAACTTCACCTTCTGCAAGTAAATATTGCAATGCGTGGTATGGATCTGTTAATATTGATTTGACACTTTGTTGGGGGTGATTCTTCTTTCTAATTGAGTAATCATAGTATACCATGAGTTTTTAAACATACCTACCTGGGAATTTCGTCGGAGTTCTACTGCATAATATATCACAGTTTGAGAGCAAAATATATCATTTGAAGCTTTAAGGTTAACAGTATGTAATATCACAGTTTTATTTTATTTCTTAAGGTATTGCATTACTTAAAGTGGGTGGAAGGATGGTCTATTCGACTTGTTCAATGAATCCTGTTGAAAATGAAGCTGTCACAGCTGAGGTATCTACTGTAGTTTCTTACCTTTAGCTGTTGAACATAAAGCTGTTAATTTCTTGCGACTTCTAGCCTAGATATGAGCAAAATCTCTGCGCGTTGAAGGCCTTCTGGAGTAGTTTAGTCACATAGTTTTGGGTGCTTTATTGGCTGGTCATTTAATAAGGCAATTAAGGTAGCTTATAGAATCCAAAATGATGTCTGGACAAATTCAATTTGTATGCCTTACAGGCTCATGCCACTGGATTTATGAGGCCGCTTAAGCACAAGCCCCAATCTGAACCGTCCTCATCGAACTCCAAGATCTGTAGAGGAAATTCCAAAAAATTCATATGTTATTTGGGTTGGTGTAGTTTTTTAAACTTAAGTCCTTAACTATGAGTGATTACCTTTCCTTTAGGCTGCTGCATACAAATACCATTTGCTATTCATTTTTACAATCTGTTCACAATATGTGTGCTGTAACATGAATTAGCTTTGCAAGTTGTTCATGTATCTCATAATCATATAGCTCCTTCAAGAAGTGGAAACTCTATTGAACTCCTTGATGTTTCTAGCGAGCTACCTGAATTGGTCCGGCGTCGGGCTTAGCACTTGGAAGGTTTGTGTGCTTATATCTATATCAAGGTTGATCCCTTGGTTACTTTCTTTTTATGTGTTGTATCTAATAAGATTGCTCATTCTTAATTACAATTTTACCCCTGGTTTGTATGTGTCTCTGGAAGGGCAGGCCTGGTGCAAGTGGTGAGAGCTGTCTCACCGAGTCACCAGTCACGGGTTCAAGCACCTCTCCGCAGATTTTATGGGGAAGGCTTGCCTCGCTTTTTCCCTTCCCAGCACCCCCACTCATGTGGGAGCCTCCGCACCTTTGGTCACCACAGGCATTGGTCGAGACCGAACCGATCGGTTCGGTTCCTCGATCATTCGGGTCGATTCGGTCATTAGAAACCAGGACCGATCGGTCTTTGTAAAAAAACGAAGACCGAGGAAGTTCGGTCTCGGTTAGTTCGGTTCGGTCTCGGTCACGACCGAACTAACCGAACCTGAGTAGCAACCACAAACAATAGCAGAATCTATAGCAATTTTTAACAAAGATGCTTGCTATTTGAAGGCAAAAAATAACAACACAATATATAAAACAAACCACACATTATTATGACAAGTTCTAGCACACAACTTTCTCAGCTCTCACAAATCACAATCACACATAATGACATTACTGAACGAAGTCTACAGAACTACGGTCAGTTCGGTCACTTCGGTTAACCGACACATATGACCGAACTTCTATCGGTTACTTCGGTTAGTTGGGAGCCAGGACCGAACTCATGACCGAACTTTTCGGTCTCGGTCTCGGTCTTTTCGGTTCGGTCTTCGGTCTTCGGTTAATTATGCCCAGAGTTAGGCACTGGGTCTGCCCCTTTGTATGTGTCTCTGGATTCACGATTATGACACACAACATACTATACCAATGGCTTTACTTTCGTTATGATTTTTTAGTTTACTAATAATCTTTTACATGGAGAAAATAAATTGAGCATGTCAGCACAGGTCTCATTTTTTTTACTCTCTCAAAGTATAGATACTTATCACTTTTGACCACTTTATTTATCTTGTTCGTGATTCCTGAAATGTTTTCCCAAAATGCCCCTATATATTCTGTCTATACCATCTACTTTGGTTCCTCTTTTTTATACGGGTGATAACTAGGAGCATTTTGGTCCAATTGACATCACAATTATTTTAATTGGTTTATGTGTATTGGCTGAATTTGACAATTATTTGTAAGCAGAGGATCTATAGTTGTCTCTTTTTTTTGTAGAATTATGATTGTTTTTAGAATAAACCTTTTTTCCATCTCAGTGTTTTAGTCGAACAGTTAGTCCCTACTTGACAATGTACAATACATAATCAACAACAACAACAACAACAACAACAACAAAGCCTTTAAGTCCCAAACAAGTTGGGGTAGGCTAGAGTTGAAACCCAGCAGAAGCAATCAAGGTTCAGGCACGTGAATAGCTGTTTTCCAAGCACTCCTATCTAATGCTAAGTCTTTGGGTATATTCCATCCTTTCAAGTCTCCTTTTATTGCCTCTACCCAAATCAACTTCGGTCTTTCTCTGCCTCTCTTCACGTTACTATCCTGGCTTAGGATTCCACTACGCACCGGTGCCTCTGGAGGTCTCCGTTGTACATGTCCAAACCATCTCAACCGGTGTTGGACAAGCTTTTCTTCAATTGGTGCTACCCCTAATCTATCACGTATATCATCGTTCCGAACTCGATCCCTTCTTGACCGCAAATCCAACGCAAATGTACAATACATAATCAAGGTGGCAAAAATCTTATCCTTCTATTCTGGTTATCCTAGCGGTTCCTTTTCTGACTCTTGCAGGTACAAGACCGAGAATCTTGGTTTCAGAGTCACGATGAAGTTCCACACAATAGGAAGAATGTAGTATTGCCAAGCATGTTTCCTGCAAGTAATAGCACTGAGGAAAGCCATACTGTGTGTGGTGATGTTGAAGTGAACATAGATAATATGAACAGCTTCTCAAGAAATATCAACATTGAAGAAACGGAAAAAGTTAATCATGATATGGATGGAGTTTCTATTAGTTCCAATAAAATTTTGGATTGCGCTTCAAACATTGTGAGTTCAAAATTTCCACTGCATCGGTGCATGAGGATTGTTCCTCATGACCAAAACAGTGGGGCATTTTTCATCGCAGTTCTTCATAAATTGTCTCCCTTGAATGGTAATCTCCGCTTTCTTTTTGATGATTCCACTCAATACCTTTCAAGAAAGTTTGCATTTAATCTTATATGCCTCCATGCATAAATAGTACTACCACTGTATACTTGAATGCTCCGCGTTCTTTCAGGCAGTCATATAAAGGGCACAAAAATTCAGCACACACTTGGAACAGACAGGATTATGCAGTTTCAGAAAGAACCTGAGCCAGAAACAAGACCCTATGAAACTATTTTGACACTCCAACAGCACAACGTTTCTGAAGTTGATACTGAAATGCTGGGTAGGCGACAGAATTTAAGAACAGACAGCCAAACTTCAAAGGATAAGAACTCAACCGAGGTTGAAATGGGTTTCAGTGATGTAGAAAGCACTCAAGCAGAGTCAGGAGATAGAATGGAGTTGCAAAAGCAAAGCAGGTGGAAAGGGGTTGATCCTGTCTTATTTTTGAATGATGAAGCGGTGATAAAGAGTATAATATCCTTCTTTGGCATCAAGGAATCATTCCCACTCGAAGGTCATCTGGTGACTAGAAGTACTGATAACGCAAGGAGAATATATTACATATCAAAATCAGTTAAAGAGATTTTGGAGCTGAATGCAGAAGTTGGTGGGCAGCTCAAGATGGCTTCACTTGGTGTTAAAATGTTTGTAAGTATAAAGTGCTCTAAACACACGGTGTTCCTTACTGATTCATGATTTCTTAGGAACATTGAACAGTGGAAGAACATACATATTTTACTCAAACTTTGAGGTACTCTGTTCTCTTTCAGGAAAGGCATAGATCAAAGGATGCCTGTCCATGTGCATATAGGTTGTCTTATGAGGGATTATCGCTACTGCTTCCATACATCAGCAAGAGGATACTATATGCATCCCCACCTGACTTCCACCGCCTTTTACAGTACCGAAGCATAAACTTCGCTCATTTTCTCGACACCAGATTTGGGGAGCAAGCTGCATCCTTGATGCCTGGTTGCTGTGTTGTAGTGTTACTCAAAGGTAACATTATGCCCTATCTGAAGGTAAAAGAAACAATGACTTCATAATCTAACTTTCTCTAGTATTTCAGGGCATAAGCATGTAGATTCCATTTCTAAGGATCCCTCCACAATTGCCATTGTTTGCTGGAGAGGGAAGGGGACTATGAACGTTATGGTTTCTCCCTCGGATAGGAAGGATCTTCTTGAAAGGATGGCGTATCGCTTTGGCCTTAAAGCCTGTGTAGAGGAAGATGAGAGATCTTGTCACAAGGTTAATTGATTATGATAACAACGTGGAGACTCAAGACTGGCAAAGTGAGGACAATCAGGAACCTCTAGCTTTCACGCCATGTGTAGGCCGTGTAAAATAGGCTGACGTAACACTGCAGCATGCTGTTGGCGGATGCTGACGTCCCACTGATTTTGTTTCTCAAGTTCTGTGCTATTCTTGCGTGTAAACAAGTCATTTCCGACACAGAAGGAAAAACTACTACAATATATACTTTTGAAATGTAACTTGGTCCGTTGAACTTGTGATTATGTCTTAATCTACTCAGATATACTTACCTAATCACAAATCACAAAAGGGGTAATTTCAGGTGGAGTTTTAAATGCACGAGCAGTTGTTGGGAAACTGAAAAAAACATATGGCATATCAACATAGACGAGCAGTATGCTTCCGCCGTTGAAAAAGCTAGTGTGAACCCCCAACGCACGCAGCCGTCAATTTTCAACAAGGCACGATGTTCTTGTGTTGGTTTCCGCCTCTCTCTGATCAGCTTTCACATGGAAATGGAAACGCTTGTTCGTCAACCTACTTCTCCCGCCCCTGACATCACACTGAACGGGACTTGCAGCAAGTTTCATGGAAAGAGAACGTGTACGTCAGATTGAGCGGCCCTGAATATTGTATGCTGATTCACATTTCCCTCCAAAGTAGTGGCACCAGGGTTTTGTCTTTGGTGTGACGAGATCAACACGTCGCTACATCGTCAGATCTCAGATGCCTTATGCGCAAAAAAAGAAAAGAAGCTCTCAGATGCCTGCAAAATTTGTGAAGAGCTATCTGATGATATTCTGAACAAGATTTGATTTTGTCGATCGTTTTTTACGACGGATCCCTGAAAACACAGTGTTCTTTGACCATGGAGCACCCATCCTTTTCGAAACCCTGAAATATCTTTCTAGGACCAATCTTTGTCTTGGTGTCAATTCCAATCACATATGGCATCGCGTGTGCCAAGCAAACACTACTCCTAGGACGCGTCTAGTTTTCAGCCACATGTACCCCTAACTTACTTGGGAATCAATTCAAAACAGAACAATGGTGTCCAAATCAAGTCCTAACAAAAACAATGGTCAGAAATTATATCATCAGTGTTTGATCTGAACAACACTTTCTCAAAGCACAGCATGCAGGATCGGAGGCAGCAGCAGCAGCAGATGCTTGTCGCCACACCCACACTGATCGCCGTCGTGCTGGTCGTCTCGGCATGGCCGCCATCGGTATCGGCGGCCGCGCCACCACCAACACCATACGGCGGGAACGCCTCCTGCCAGCGGCGGTGCGGCGACCTGGAGATCCCGTACCCGTTCGGCATCGGGCGCGGCTGCTACCACTACACGGGCGAGGGCGACATCACCTTCGAACTCACCTGCAGGCGCACCGCCGGCGGCGGCTACCAGGCCTTCAGCGGCGAGTCCATCGAGGTCATCGACATCAACGTGCGCCTCGCCCAGGCGCGCGTCCGCAACGACATCCAGGCCTGGTGCTACGACCGCACGTCGCGGTCCATGGTGGGCGACACGAGCCGCTGGGGCCCGGACCTCTCCGACTCTCAGTTCCGGGTCTCCGACGAGGGCAGCCGCTTCGTCGTCGTGGGCTGCAACTCGCTGGCATACGTGCAGTCCGTCAACACCGGCACCGTCTACATGACGGGATGCATGGCGACGTGCCCGGACGCCGGGACGCTGGTGAACGGCTCCTGTGACGGCATGGGCTGCTGCCAGGCGGCCATCCCCCGGGGTATCAACACCTACGCGGTGGAGTTCGACGACCGCTTCAACACCTCCGCCGTCATGGGCTTCAGCCCCTGCACCTACGCCGTGCTCATGGGAGGCCGCCGCGTTCGACTTCCGGATCACCTACGTCACCACCAGGGACTTCATGACGTCCACCACCGGCGGCAAGGTGCCGGTGCTGCTGGACTGGGTAGTCGGTAGGGAGACGTGCCGGGAGGCGAAGCGGAACGCCACGGCGTACATGTGTGTCAGCGACGACAGCGAGTGCGTCGACTCCAGGAACGGCGGCGGCTACCTCTGCAACTGCTCCACAGGTTACCAAGGAAACCCCTACATCCCTGCCGGCTGCCAAGGTCTGTACTCTGTCCTGTTCGGCATGCTCATAAAAAAGATAAACTTTTGCTAGTTTTGACACGCAGACACACCAAAAGAAAAATACAAACTTTGATCTGATCTGCTGCTGCAGACATTAACGAGTGCGAGGAGGATCCTAACAAGTACCCTTGCTCTGTTCCTGGAACCTGCACCAACACTCCCGGAAGCTTCATCTGTTCTTGCCCCGACAAGACGACAGGCAACGCTTACAATGGCACATGCGAGGCAAAGAAATCTCAGCTCGGAGTGCGCGTCGCAGTTGGCGTTAGCGCAGGCTTGGTCATGCTAGTGGTCACCATGTCCTGCGCCTACATGATCCGCCAGAAGCGGAGCCTCGCCGCCGTGAAGCAGAGGTACTTCAAGCAGCACGGCGGCCTCCTGCTGTTCGAGGAGATGAGGTCGAAGCAAGGCCTGTCCTTCACGCTGTTCACCGAAGAGGAGCTGGAGGAGGCGACCGGCGGTTTCGATGAGCGCAACGTGCTGGGCAAGGGGCAGCAGCGGCACCGTCTACAAGGGGTCTCTCAGGGACGGCAGGGCCGTGGCAATCAAGAAGTGCAAGCTGGTGAGCGAGAGGCAGGAGAAGGAGTTCGGGAAGGAGATGCTCATCCTGTCCCAGGTCAACCACCGGAACGTCGTCAGGCTCCACGGCTGCTGCCTCGAGGTGGAGGTCCCCATGCTCGTCTACGAGTTCGTCCCCAACGGCACGCTCTACCACCTCATCCATGGCGACCGCCGCCACGGCGGCTCACGCGTCTCCTTCGCGACGCGCCTCAAGATCGCGCACGAGGCCGCCGAGGCGCTCGCCTACCTCCACTCCTGGGCCTCGCCGCCGATCATCCACGGCGACGTCAAGTCGCCCAACATACTCATCGACGAGAGCTACGCCGCCAAGGTGTCCGACTTCGGGGCCTCGACGCTGGCGCCCACGGACGAGGCGCAGTTCGTCACGTTCGTGCAGGGCACCTACGGCTACCTGGACCCGGAGTACATGCAGACCTCCAAGCTGACGAGCAAGAGCGACGTGTACAGCTTCGGCGTCGTGCTCCTGGAGCTGCTCACGTGCAGGAAGGCCATGAACCTCCAGGCGCTTGACGACGAGGAGATCAACCTCTCGGCGCAATTCCTCCACGCCATGGGTGAGAAGAGGCTCGATGAGATACTGGACGAACAGATAAAAGGCGAGCAGAGCATGGAGCTGATCGAGCAGGTGGCGGAGCTGGCGAAGCAGTGCCTGGAGATGGCGAGCGAGAAGAGGCCCTCCATGCGGGAGGTTGCGGAAGAGCTCGACAGGGTTAGGAAGCTGTCGCAGCATCCCTGGGGGAGCCAAGAAGACACTTGTGATGCGGAGGAGCTCAAGGCCTTGCTTGTCGGATCACCAGGGACAGGGACGTCCTCTGAAATAGAACTTAGTATTAGTACTAATGCGTATGTTAGCATGACAGATTCAGCCTATTTAGGGATTCGATCTCCACGATGAGTATCTTTTTAGTTTCCTTAGAATCACTTGTTTTGTTTGTTCAATCTCCACGATAGCATCAATTATCCCCGGCCCCTAGAATCATTTATTTTCTTTGTTCACTGCTTCACTTAGTAATGGGTAATACTAAAAAGCTACTAGTAGTCTTTCTTTCTCCATCAATGAAAAAAAGATAATAATGTTCTTTATTCTGTTTTACTGATAGTGAAAATCCCATTATAATACCCCTTTGTTCCAAATTATATTTCAGTTTGATTTATTTTTTTTGTAATTCAATCTTTCTCAAATATTGACTGAATTTTGCAGCAAGATGTACCTGTATTATTTTCAAATACCCAAAATCAACATAGAAAAAGTTATAATATAAGTTTGAACAAATGACTTAGAATAATCTCCAAAGATCACTTGTTTGTGATTTGAGCCCCCGCCCTCCCCTAAAAAAAATGCAATCCGCGCCTCACGAGAAGTCATACAATTTTAATTCTGACCACTTCTATAAGAAAAGGTATTAATATTTTTTTATATCAAACAAGTATCATTGGATTGGTTATGAAGTATATTTTTATGGTAAATCTATTTGGAGATATAAATATTGATACTTTTTCTACATATGAAATAGATTAGTAAACTAAAATTGCATTATTTTGGGGGACGGAGGGAGCATTTTGTGCTTGTATAGAATTCTATGCAAACTCACACAAAAACGTGCCACTGATTAAGCATCGCCGGCTGTCCAAGTGTCACCGGGCTTTCCTCTTTCTTGGGCTTCACTGGGCCTCATTCGGCTTCATGGAGACTTTTGGTTTAGAACATGTGGGATATGCACGCGTAGATGGAGTTGGACGAAACTGTTAAACCAATGTCAACCGTAACAGCGTGTAACCGCGGCGTACCGAAAAACCGTGGGCTCTCTTGTACGTAGATTGTAGAATGCGCAGCTCGTGTGGGCTGTGTTTGTTTGCTGCGTCTCCTTGGCACTTGGTGGGCTAGCTTTTGCACGCAACCACAGTTGGCCAGTCTCCGTGTAGCTTTTCGGCCTTTTCTGCTAACAAAAGAGAGTGAGTGAGAGGCATGATGAGCGGTGGGATCGAAAGGGAACCTGGGAACGGCACGGCCATCTCCACCGTTCGAGATTTATGCTGTGGTTAAAAAAAACCCGATGCTAGCTAGCTTAGGTTAATAGGGGCGTTCAGCCAAAACAAAATCCGGCATTGAGCACGTAGTACTGACAACAGAGTGAACTGACACCGTCGTCTGAACGAACATCTTCGTTGCAATTGCAAGCTACTAGAAAGTTACTACTTTCTATCTAGAGTCTAAAGACGTTACGGTCCACTGCTAAGCTGGCCGCGCCGTAGTTTAATGGTGGGTTTTGAGCGCAGTCAAAATCATATCACATCGCTTTGTGTTCTTTAATTTCCTGCCTCGTGTCGACGTCGTATTTTCTTCCTTAATTAGTCCAGCGCATGCGCTACGGCACACTAGCTTTTCTGCAAACCAAGCATCACATCATATCACATTCACTTTTGAACCTTCCGACACTGTATATATAATATATAATAATAAATCGATCCGGCGGCTATATAGTCTCTTGCATTGGGGGCTTCGCTAAGACTTGCTTTGACTTCGTCCATGGACTTCCACCACACGTGCAGTGGGGATAAAAGTTGAAACAAAACTAATTACAAGACCTCGTTTTTCAAGTTTTTTTTCCATGTAATTTTAGGATAAATAGGAAACGAAATATAATCACACAGTTAACAAAATGATAAGAAAAATATAGAAGCAAATCAATTTTGTCATTTTGTGACATTCTTATCGTTTTCGAAATTTCCCATATTTTTACGAATAATCTTTTTCAGATGTTTTAACCTAGTTCTAATAGCATCGTTCTCTCTCTTTTTTTCCAGAAAAAGGGATTTTTCTTTTTACCTTGCTATAAGCTTATTTAGTTTGTCACACGCCCTACTTTGTGACAACTGAAAGTGATATGTTCAGATAATAGGGGGAATCTGTGGTCTTAGTCACCAACTATATCCCTAGGGAATTTCATGGCTTCTAGATTTAGAGAAAGTCATTAGGTTACATGGATAGGATGGTGATAGTAGTGAGGGTGTCACAGGCCACAAGCAGCAGAAAATAGCCAGACGTGTAGCGCTAAGATGGGTTCCCCGTATCTCAAAGGCTTCTTATATACTTTCGTATTGATACGGATAGAGATTTTGGTGAAGACTCCACTGTCAAATCTGGAGAGGAGGACGGACTAGGGAGTTTGCCTTGGCATCTTGATAAGGGTCTATTTGGTTGGTTGCTAGCTAATTAAAACTTGCTGCGCCACATTTTAGGCATGTGTGTTTGATTTCACATCATAAGTGCCATTTTCGGACTTTTCTTACCGATGTGTCTAGCATACAATTGACTAATTTGTTTTGTAAAGTTTTGTTCTAATTTAAACATGTATACCTTTGATCATTAATTTGAAAAAATATATAAATGTTAACAGCATAAGATTTATGTTTTTAGAATATTTACTATGACATATAATACAGACACGAATATATCTTATGGATTGGACAATGGAGCAAGAACAGGGATGGAGAGACGGACGCAGGAAGTCCGATCTGTCTGTTTATTTACAAGGGTGTCGGTTGGTGAAACCACGGTGTTATATGAACCAGCAGTTGTACTTTACTATCAGAACTCTCCTAGCTAGTACACACACGTGACACGTCGGTCGGTTGGGCGAAGAATTTGTACACTGGCCATGCACAGATCTGCAGAGAGCTTGTGCTTGCAACTATGAACTATCTATAGCTAGCTAGTATCTGCATCATCTAGCTCTTTCGATCGAGAGAGAGAGATAAAGGGAAAACAGGGAGAGAAGGTAACTATCTACAGCTAACTACTCGTCGTCGTAGCTGTCGTCGTCGTCATCCTCATCCATGTCGACCGTGAGCTCAGGGCCAAGATATGGCGCCCCGGCGACGGTGAAGCCCTCGGGCAGGTCCGTCTCTTCCAAGACAGCGAAACCCGGGAGAGACGGGACGGGGACGTTGGTGAAGTAAGTCGAGGGGCGTCCGTGGTCCTCCGAGTATGGCGGCGTGAGGACGTCGAGGATGGCGCAGGGCGTGACGGCGGTGAAGGCGTGCAGGTTGCCGCCGCTGCGCGGGAAGAGCACGGACGCCTGGCAGGGCGCGCGGCGCACCACGTCCGCGGCCACCACCCTGGCCAGGCCACATTTCCTCCTCGACGGCGACGGCGAAGGCGCGGCGACCCAGTCGTAGGAGCGCACGCGCACGGAGCCGTACAGCAGCTTGCTGAGGACCACCATCTCCGGGTGGTCGTGCAGCGGCAGCGTCGCGCCGGCCGGGAAGCAGAAGACGCCGATCTGAAAGCAGGCAACACGCCGGGCCGGGGTCAGTATTCAGTACAAGCACAACACAACACAACCCAACCGACCACAAGCTCGATCCGCCGCGCGGCTACACAGCAGCCCCTGCTTACCGAGAAATCGTCGCACTGGTGTATGTGCACGTAGGTGATCTGCGTGAACGCCGGCGCCGGCAGGAGGCGGCTGCCGCTCTTGGGGCTCAGCTCGTCGTCGGACGAGGACGACGTCGGCTTCTCCCCGTCGTCGATCCCGACGTCGGCTGCCTCCATGCCATCTGAACCAAAGGAAAACATTTATGAGTCGTCTTCATTCACCAGCCGGCGAACACCAGGACGCATGCAAAAAGAAGAAATGAAGCCGAAGCAAGGCATAGGCACGACAGAAGTAGTGAACTGACCAAGGATGTTCTGCAGCCATCTGATCTCCCCGACCGTGGGCGCCGCCGCCGGCGAGGAGAAGACGACGTCGCAGGCGTCGTAGAGCCGCTGCACCTTGCTCAGCGCCATGATGTGCGGCGGGAACGCCACGGCCATGGTGAGTGAGTGAGTCCCTGCAGGTCGTCGTGTCGATCGCGCCCTGGAGCCTGGAAAGTGGAAATTGGGGGCTGCGTCGCACTGCTGGATCGGGCCCGGATTATAAAGCTTTGGCGTGGCATCGCGTGCGTACGTGGTGCGCCGTGGGTGTTCTGGATGCACATTCTGGCATTCCGCGACCGCCCAAACCCCAAACGGCCAAACCGTGGGCCTCGCCTGCTTTTTCCAGGGGCCCGGGCAACCCAAGTTTGCGGCCGTTCCAGCCAGCCAGGCAACCCAACCCCCGTGCACGGCGTGTTTGGATCGAGCCCTCGCAGGCAGATGCCTGCCAGGCAGCTCATCCTGTCTCCAGACGTGGGAAATCCACCTGGGATTAACGCGCGCTCCAGGAAAGTCTGGCCAGTCTGAAACCAAACAAGCCCGCTGCTGTTTCTGACGGACGGCGCTGCCTGCGTTCGCTCGCCCCCCTTTTTTCCCTTCCTTACAGTAATTAACTTAGTAAATAAAACAAGTTGCTGCACGGAACTTGTGGCCTGTGTTTGGTCGCTTGGGATCTCGACAGCGTCCTTATTGGGGTTCGGGTTTTGTACATGTAGCCGTAGTAGCGCCCACTTGATATTTGATACTGCCTTGTTTTATTCTGTTTCCGGAATGGTTTAATGCTACTAGCCTAGTAGTACCACCGTGTTAGCAAAGTTTTATGCATGTACGTACTACTTAGTAGTATTGCTGACATAAACCAAATCTTACATTGCTATCTCTCCTGTACTGTTTGGGTCACGCTAATAAGGTACTCCCTCTGTGGTAAAACACAAGTCATTTCAGTTTTATCCAAGTTAAATTTCTATAACTTTTACCAAGTTTATAAAAAAATGCAGCCAGCCCCATCTACGCGGCTTTATAAAATTCACCATAAAATGTATATGTTTTTTCTTGAGAAATCATGAGATATATACATGTCATATCTAATAATATATGTAAAACCGAAAAGAATTACATTTTGGAATAGAGAAAATATAGATCAGTGTTGACATTGCTTAAATTAGCAGTGGACAGTGGCGTAACCAGGGGGACAAGCAGGGGCCTGGCCCCCCCTAAGCACGGTAGATTTTCTTTAATACCCCTACAAATATTTTGGATTTACAGCATAACAAAGTAACTATACAGCCATTTTTTATTAAAATATTGTGATTTTGATTATAAATAGTATAAAATATTTAAAAATGTATTGAGACATACACCTGTATATATTTTATCACATTTAAAGATGTCATCGTATTTGTTCAGTCCCCCTTAATCAAAATCGCTGGTTCCGCCATTGACGGTCGAAGATAGAAACCAGGAGCCAAAAAAAAAAGGGCCTGACGACAAGCTACGTATATACGTATAATCCACTGCTAATAAGCTGA